>JAECMU010210863.1:0-11381 GCA_016106625.1 Dracogyra subfuscus | reverse complement strand
GGGTACGGCCTTGCAGGCAAGCTCGTTTGGTATGCTATATTATATACTCTTCAAACAAATAGGGGAACCTGAAATATTAAAGTTATACTTTTTGATCACAGACATCCTTGTAAAGAACGTTCAGGTCTGTTGATCAACACACCGAAACACATTCCATAGTTTGCACATGCATCACGCAGTTGCCCCATATACGTGTGTGGCGTGTCATTCTCGAATTTGACAATTTTCAGGAAGATTCATTAATCACTGTGGAACATTATTTCTGTCAATGTTTTTCATTTTGTTGATCATACAGTTGTAATTGTTTAGTTTTTAGTCATTTTTTATTGTCAGAATCGTCCTTCAAGACCTTTGTGGCATAAAACCTACTGTAATACTGAACTAACGGTTGTAATGTTTGCCCAATTAATTCACTATTATCATATAACCACTCCCCACAGCTAATATACCTTACAATTGTGGCAATTTATCCGTATAAGACCTTTGTTAACATAGTTCACTTAAACTCACCTTTCGGTATATCAAATTTCTTATATTTCAGCAATTTCTCACTCACCTTTTGTTGTCTGTAACAATGTCATGTCGATATGGAAGTAAGACGAGAGTGTATGCGGTGTTAGGTCATTAAAACGTTACCAGCACTTATGTCCGCAAGAAGTGGAGGTGTGTTGGGGAGGGCTTGTCTGTAGCAACCATAAATAATTCGACTCTAACCTAAACGTAGATCAAGATATGAACGCTATAAAGAGATTGGTGCGTCCTTGAAAGTGTGCGTTTTAAAGATCTGTGTTTAGGGTTGGATCGACAGTGGTACGTGCATGTAGTTCATTCGTGTAACGATTATCGTACGTTATGACAAGGACGGAATGAAATGTTTTCTCTAACGACGCACTCAACACATTTTATTTACGGTTACATAGCGTCAGATATATGGTTAAGGAAGGAAGGAAATGTTTTATTATCGACGCACTCAACACATTTTATTTTACGGTTATACGGCGTCGGACATACGGTTAAAGGCCACACAGATGTTGAGAGAGGAAACCTGCTGTCGCCACTTCATGGGCTACCCTTTTCGATTAGCAGCAAGGGATCTTTTATGTGCACCATCCACTGACAGGGTAGTACATACCACGGCCTTTGATATACCAGTCGTGTTGTACTGGCTGAAGCGAGAACTAGTCCAATGGCCCCATTGACGGGGAACGATCCCAGACCGACAGCGCATCGAGCGAGCGCCTTACCGGTGGGCTACGCCCCGCCCCTTATGAAAACAAGACAATTCTGGTAAGTAAAATCCAATAGGCGACAATGTTAACGTACGTGGTTAAAACACTTATCCTCAATAAACCAGTGCATTTCACTGTCAAAATCCAATAGGCGACAATGTTAACGTACGTGGTTAAAACACTTATTCTCAATAAACTAGTGCATTTCACTGTCAAAATCCAATAGGCGACAATGTTAACGTACGTGGTTAAAACACTTATTCTCAATAAACTAATGCATTTCACTGTCAAAATCCAATAGGCGACAATGTTAACGCACGTGGTTATTGTCAATAAACCAGTGCACATCACTGTCAAAATGATGGTGAAATAAAGGTGTTCTGTATCAGAAAATTATTACAGCATACGAGGAATATCAGTCTGTTTGAGTTTTAACATCATCAAAATATTTTCACTGGAGACATCGTTAAAAATGGTGTCTTTAACCATATATGTCCGACGCCATAAGTCACATTGTACATACACGTGTGTCGAGTGCGTCATTTCTTATCCTTTGTTGAAAATGACTGCCCTTTCGAGTGTTTTATTGCATGTGAAATGTCCGTTACTCCTAATAACACGCTGGTCATACAGATTAAGTGATTGCGGTGGGATCAAATACGCCGTGGTCTTCAGAGATTACACGCTATTGACGGAGGTACGGATATAGAGGCTATTTCATGGTTTTCTTCCGAATACGATTTTTATGTCAACGAGTGGTGTGTGAAAACCATATTTTCACGAATTGCGAAGCAATGGGTGAAAATATGGTTTTCACACATCACGAGTTGACATACAAATCGTATTCGGAAAAATACCATGAAATGGTCTATTTATTATATACATATTGCCTAATTTCTGACAATATTTTTAGCTTTTTCGCTTATCCTATCGAAAACACGTAACGTCATGATATATTTCTTCCTATGGAACTTTTTCCAGAAAATTTACTTCACCATAGACTTTTAAAAAAGAAATCTGATTAAAATTTATCTTTATTAATATTTATTTAACAATACTGCGCTGCAAACATTCTTGGCAAAGCGATCCTCTAAAAACTCCCACAAAAACAAAACGAGCCGGACGTTGTTAAGTTCTTAACTTTACACTCGATGACACTACATTTTTTTATCATTATTTAGCTTCGTATTCAATTCGTTTTAGGTATTTTATCGTTATTGCATTTCGTATCCCTTTATTTATATGTACAGTTGTTTAAATTACATTTTTTTATTTCTTAAATACGATTAGATGCATTGGTAATCATCAAATTTAAATATTAAAAAAAATCAAAATAAAGGGAGATAATTTAATCATGCACTTTTACAAAAATGTAAATACCACTTCTATATTTTCACTGTAGCTAAAATACAGTGAAAATATGACTTTTCGCCGGATATTATTTTTATGGTTTCCGTAAATCTATATATTTCACTGCTATGTATATAATAAAAAAATTGATTTCAAGAAAATATCTAATCTTTGCGTTAAACTATTTTTGCAGGTCTAATCACAGTATATCTCCTCTTGTGCATCTATAATGTCAAGATAAATAATTTGGTATTTAAAATGTAAGAAGTTATTACATTCATATAATAACATATTTATAGCTACTACTGGCTGTATTTGTATCACTAATTAGTGATCTGCAATTGGCACTGATAAATAACTAAGGGTACAGTTAATTCAAACATATTTTCAAAGATAAACATTAATTACAATGCTGTAGATTATACTAAAAGACAAAACTGAAAGTTTTCACATGTGAAGTTGAAAGCATTTTTTTATAAAATGTTTTGCTGTTAATTGTGGGGTTTTCTTTTTAAAGAATAAAACATTTTGTAGTTAAGAGTAAAATAATGTGCGCTAATTATATACACATTTGTGTTTCTCATTCCCAACAGATATGGCAATTATGAGACTACAGTGATGAATTTGCTACCAATATTTTTAGGATAAATCATTAAGTGCCCCACAGAAAGATTTTACATGCAATGTCTATAGTTATTAAGCAGTGTAATATTGTATATTATAATATGGTAAGTTGTAAGTAGACCAAACCTGTTAACTAATATTTCACATTTTTATTTGTCACACACACCATTTAAAGCTTGTAAAATGTAAAGGCATTAACAGGTATTTTAAAATCTAGATCAGTTAAATCCTTTAAGACATTTTCTGACATTTTTAAAATGCTGCAAATATTTACTCTCGAGCAAAACGCTTTAGTATTTATATAATACTGTATAATGCAATAGCTTCACATCCATTGCCATAAAACATAACTGCACAGTATTTATATATTACATTTTGTAGGACACAATGGAGACTGAATCTATAGACGGATCAATGTTGGACATAAGTCTTGAAGCTGAGTTAACATCAACTGAAGATATTAGAAAACCAGTGCTGTGATGACATCCAAACCAGTCAAAACCACGGACACAACACCTTCTCCAGTAACTAATGATGGAAGTAAAACATGTAAACTATGTGTAAAAAATTATAAACACTTAATGCAGAAACGTTTTTGTCAGACCTCCTCGGTCAAAAATGGGTAAATTGCCATGAAAGTCAAACTGCATATGTAACAGTGCATGACAAAGCTATATACAAAATTTCAGTTCAGTATCTCAAAACCTAAAAACACATGTCCGAAAAACCAATTTTCACATTGGCTAAGTTCAAGGGTCATAACTCCGTCAAAACTGGGTAAATTGCCATGAAACGGTAACGGTACACGATAAAACTATACACACATTTAGCTCAATATTTCAAAGACTTCTGCAAAAAAACACCCACAAAACATATGTGGGACAGACAAACAGACGGACAGACAGAAGGACAAATATGAAAGCTATTGTCCCGTCTGGTTGGAACGGTAGGTCACTAATAAAATGTACAGCCTACCATTTGTTTGTTGTTGATTTTCGGATGAAGCCAAGGCTACCCAGCATACATCTGTCCATAATAGCAGACATTTATGTAACAAATACGGGAAATCACTGGTCGAAAATGGTCGTCTGACAGTGAGGCATTTCTGATGTGTCCTTTTGAGACTTGCAAAAAGGTTATTTCACAAGAAATATATTTATTCAGACCACGCCAATACTCACACTAGTGCTAAACAGTATTCTTGCGGGAAATGTTTGAAGGGTTTAGCTTTCAAAGCAAGTAAACTACAACAAACTCAGTCATACATTGAAAACAAATTTTAATACCATGAATCTAAAATATGCCATGGACATTTCACAAATAGTGGTTCAGTAGTCAACCACAAAAATGCTGAACACAAACATATTCATTATACTTGTGTTGTGGAAACCCTTACAAATATATAACAGGACTACTGAAACACCAAGCGAAAAAAGGACACAAATAAAACAAATGACTTTAGTTGATCTTTGCCCTTCAAAAGAAATATTGCCTATAGCCTCAGTTAGAAAAATATTTTTCTGCCCTTGATTTGCAAACTGCTAACCAGCCCCAATCAAAAACTAAATGACTTCTGGCGCGTTCACGCTCCAGTCCCCTTGCAACAAAGGCCTTTCGTTACTACTGAATTGTGGAATAGTCATCAACTTGTTCTTTTATTTTATGACGTTAATCTATTTCAATCCAGTCATACATCAATCTATTTCAATCCAGTCATAAGTCATTATATTATAATCCAGTCATACGTCATACGGCAATCTATTTCAATCCAGACATACGTCAATCCATTCCAATCCAGCCTGGGTAGAAATAGTCTGAGTAGTCGGAAGAATATTGTTTTCTCAGGTCCGAGCCTTCGCGAGCCGCGTGTTTATAGTAGACTGTCTCCCCGCCAGCGAGGAAACTACCCCACCAGCCGAACGTACCCACCGTCATGATGCTATGGTTACAAGACGACAGAAGACACATGTCCACTTCGGGCGAATTTCCAACAGAGTAGAATATATTATTACTCGAGTTGAAATTACTTTTCACCCAATCCACTGAATCGGAGCAAATCAAGAATATCACTTTTGAAAACTTCCCAGCGAAATATCCCATAGCTTTAGTAATATATTCTTTTGGTGCCAGAGTGAATCCAAATTTTAAACGACGTCTGTTTATATCACCTCTTCGAATGTGTACCCCGACAAACGTGGGAGTTTCGGCGTTTGTCGAGTTTGACGTCCGCCGTTTATACTCCTCCATCACGCTGTGTAAACTGGTCTGGGTTATCGTCATGGTGTGTTTCTTGAATCTGAACTGTCTTCTAATGTCAGCGATGTGGTTCTGGAAGTATTTCCAAGACTGGAGATACTTTCCTAATGTGTAGTCTGCGTCTGTGGTGAAACTAAGGAATGTTTTATTGTAAGTGCAACAGACAGTATGATTCCATAACGTGGTCCTATCACACACCCTTTTGTCTACCTTGGTTGCATTCAAGACGAAGATGCCGTTCAGCATCCGGTTTTTAGCCACAAACATTGTCATGTTTTTGTCCTTCGCTATTCCATAACTAGATGCATATGAAAACATCTGGTTGCCAAGACGACCGGTATCGACGTCACAGATGTAATGTGCTGTTTGATTGGGTTCCTTCTTTAAACTACCATTGACGATCATCACTTTGTCGTTAGTGTTTTGGACCCAGTGGACATAGTAACCAACGGAGGCGACCGCTAACACAACCAGCAAGAAGAACGTCAGTCCTGTGAAAACAAAGAGGACATCGAGATTACCGATAAAGAGCCAAAGACAGAACGATAAACAGAGAGACGGACAAACCGATAAACTAACAAACAGACGGATCAGATGCGGTATTATCATAGTGGAAATGTGACGCGCACAAGCGTACGAGACATGGACATATAGGAATATATTCAATATTTAAGTTGCTTTAAAATAAGGTAATCATTTTCAAAAACAATTTATACATATAATTTTTTATTAAGGTAACGGAACACCAGTTAGTAAGGGTGAGCAATAAACTGCCAGTAATGGAACAACTGGCGTATCCTATTAAGAGGTGTTATAATCTCTCTGCCAGATTCGGGAATGCCAGAATCGGGAATAAACCAGCGAGAAATAGCCCAATGACCCCATTGACGGGGAACGATCCCAGACCGACATCGCATCGAGCGAGCGCCTTACCGGTGGGCTACGCGTCCCACCCCTTATGACAACAAGACAATTCGGGTAAGTAAAATCCAATAGGCGACAATGTTAACGTACGTGGTTAAAACACTTATTCTCAGTAAACTAGTGCATTTCACTGTCAAAATGATGGTGAAATAAAGGTGATCTAAATCAGAACATTATTACAGCATAAGAGGAATATAAATCTGTTTGGGTTTTAACATCATCAAAATACTTTTCACTGGAGACGTTGTTGAAAATGATGGTCTTTAACTACATGTCCGACGCCATAAATAACACTGTACATACACGTTTCCTATCCTTTGTTGAGAATGACTGCCCTTTCGAGTGTTTTAGTGGATATGAAATGTCCGTTACTCCTAGTAATACGCTGGTCATACAGGTAAAGTCAATGCGGTGGGATAAAAATACGCCGCGGTCTTCAGAGCGTACACGCTATTGACGGAAGTATGGGTAAAGTTTGCAGATCTGATCACAGTATACCTCCTCGTGTGCATCTATAATATCAAGATAAAGAATTTGATATTTAAAGCGTGAGAAGCTATTACATCCATATAATAACATATGTATACCTACTATTGGCTGTATTTTTATTCCTAATAAGTGATCTACAATTGGCACTGATAAATAACTAAGGGTACAGTTAATGCAAACATATTTTTCAAAGACAAACATTAATTATAGCACTGTAGAATATATTAAAAGACAAAACTGAACGTTTTCATATGTGAAGTTGAAAATATTTTTTTATAAAATGTTTTGCTGTTAGACATGTTTTAAATCATTTTGCAGTTAAGAGTAAAATAATGTGCGGTAATTTTTATAAATATATTTTCTTGTTTCTGTATATTCAATCTGTTTTGGTCGTCTTAATATTTGTAAGAAACCAAACTGGATTTTGTCTTCAAATACTTTCATACGTATGAAAAACTCATATTTTTAGATGTAAAATGATTTTTTTACCAAGATAAAAATATTAGAGCGATCAGACACGCATTTAATATATAACGACTAATATTTTATGCAGAACATATATTTGATGTGTAATTACAATTGTTAGTCAATAACATCTAAAAAGTGCAGCAAACTCAGGAATGTCCCTAGACGGTTATGGTTGCTATCTCAGCCAGAGATAAAAACCCGGAATTACTGCCCACCACCTGGTAGGCAAATATTGCCGACCTAATACACCAGTACCATTTATCACTTTCGAGTTCGCCAATAAGAAATATTTAACATATTAATCACAAACACGCACACATACACAAAGAAACCCGACAGCAGCTTTAAATAATGTTCCGATTAAATACATTTTACAGTTAGTTTCCTTGTGTACCCCGTCGCGAAAAGAGGTCGCTAACTGTTTGTGCATAGATCCATTTTTGAATGAAAATGTTTTATTTTAACGGCACACTCAATACATTTTATTTACGGTTATATGGCGTCAGACATATGGTTAACGATCTATATTAAGAGAGGAAACCTGCTGTCGGCACATCATGGGCTACTTTTTTATTAGCAGCAAGGGATCTTTTATATGCACCATTCGATAGACAGGATAGCACATGCCACGGCCTTTAATATACCAATCTTGGTGCACTGGATGGAATGAAAAACGACGCACTCAACACATTATAAATACGGTTATATCGGCGTCAAGAAAAAACCCAGTGGTTAGCTGACGGGGATCGATCCTAGACTGGCACTGTACCGCTGGGCTATGCTGCCCACTAGATCCATGTTCGAAGTCTAATTACTATGAAACAGAATTAAGTTACTAACCGGAACGCGCCGTAAGTGGTTAGGGGACGTAACCGGGCCTATTTTTTCTCGCGAATTTCTAACAGAGGCTATTTCCTTGTGTACCCTATTGTGAAAAAGTCTTCGCTAATTGTTTTTGAATAGATCCAATTTTGAAGGCTCATTACTAGGAAAATTAATTAAATTACTAAGTTTAGTCCAAACGGCTAAAAATAAAACTACGTTTGTTTTGTCAGCAGAATGCAAATATAGCAGGCTGCCATTTTGCTTTTTATGGAATAGTCTTCAAGAGGGGTGAAAGCCTCCAAAGTGTGTTACATAATTAATATAAAATCAATGCTCTTTAGTGGTATATTTCAACAAACAACAAATAATTAAAAAAATTAATATGACATCATCACATTTGCTTTTATATAAAATGTTATGACGTTGCTAGATTAAGTAAAATCCTTTCACCCCTCTTGACGAATATTCCATAAAAAGTCCAAATGGCAGCGGACACAAAATTACATGCTTTTTGCCATATGCAATCTCAGCGAAGTCGATATTGGTGACATAGTTATCATCTAGTAAGTGGAATCTGTGTCATTGCAGTGTTTTTTCCTAGATTTCTGTCTGGTAGAAATGTGAGTAAAATCTAACCAAATATAAAGGAAGGAGAACAATTGTTGACAGTTGTTAACATTTTGGTTCGGACAGTAGCTCGCCTGTCGCACCATTTTATTATATTGGTGAACAGTGTTGTGTATCGGACTCGCGTTTTCTCGTCAGATACAATAATTGTTCACTAATTTCATAAAAATAGTATGACAGACCAGGGAAGTACCCTGATCATTATCCTAGGGTGGCAGTAATTTTTATAAACAAATGAAACACTATACACATTAAACCCTGAGATGTGTATGTTATTTCCTGGAGTAAAAAAAAAAAGGTAAGATTATCAGGGGGCGATAGCCCGTCCCTCTTGAGGGTACGGTCTTGCAGGCAAGCTCGTTTAGTATGCTATATGATATACTCTTCAAAAAAAAAGAGTAGGGGAACCTGAAATATTAATGTTATACGTTTTGATCACAGACATCCTATTAAAGAACGTTCAGATCTGTTGATCAACACACCGAAACACATTCCATAGTTTGCACATGCATCACGCAGTTGCCCCATACACGTGCGTGGGGTGTTATTCTCGATTTTGACAATTTTCAGGAAGATCCATCAATCACTGTGGAACATTTTATTTCTGTCAATCGTTTTAATTTTGTTGGTCATACAGTTGTTATTGTTTTGTTTTTAGTCATTTTTATTGTTTGAATTGTCGTTCAAGACCTTTGGTGGTCACAAAACCTACTGTAATACTGAACTACCGGTTGTAATTTTTGCCCAATTAATTCACTATTATCATATACTAGTAACCATTCTCCACAGATACTATACCTTACAATTTTGGCAATTGTAAATTTTTATTAGAGTTTTCCTCTACTTTATTTTTGAATAGTATATAAAATCCCTACCTTTAATAGATAGTGTTCAGTGTCCTCACCAGAGGGCGGGGTGTAGCTCAGTGGTAAAGAGTGGTAAACCGCTCTACTGAAGCGCATTCTGTCTGGGATCGATTCCCGTCGGTGGGCTCATTGGGTTATTTCTCATTTCGGCCAACGTATCATGACTAGCATATTAAAGGCCGTGGTATGTGCTATCCTGTGTTAGATGGTGCATATATAAAATATTCGTTGCTAACTAATGGAAAAACGTAGCGCGTTTCTTCTCAAAACCTATATAACAAAATTAACAAATGTTTGACATCCAGTAGCCGATGATTAATAAATCAATGTGCTCTAGTGGTGTTGTTAACAATATCTTTTTTTAAAACAGTGTCCACCATTCCACTCATGTATTGATCTTCAGAATTCACCTCTAAATGTTAGTCGTGTTGTCTTTATACGTATTACACACATTCACTCTGTTCACATTTTAAAATACTTTGATTTATTATTAACTTAGCCGTATAAAACAATTGTTAACATATTTCACTTAACTAAACCTTTCGGTATATCAAATTCCTTATGATAATTCAGCAATTTTCTCAAACTCACCTTTTGTTGTCTGTAACAATGTCATGTCGACATGGAAGTAAGACGAGAGTGTATGCGGTGTTAGGTCAATAAAACGTTTCCAGCACTTACGTCCGCAAGAACTGAAGGTGTGTTGGGGGAGGGTTTATCAGTAACAACAATGAACGTAGAGCAAGATATGAATGCTATAAAGAGATTGGTGCGTCCTTGAAAGTGTGCGTTTTAAAGATTTGTTTTTAGGGTTGGTTCGATAAGGGTACGTGCATGTTGTAGTTCATACTGAATGAAATGTTTTCCTTAACGACACGCTCAACACATTTTAGTTACGTTTATATGGCGTCAGATATATGGTTCAGGAAGGATGGAAATGTTTTATTTAACGACGCACTCAACACATTTTATTTACAGTTATATAGCGTCAGATATATGGTTAAGGAAGGAAGGAAATGTTTTATTTAACGAAGCACTCAACACATTTTATTTACAGTTATATAGCGTTAGATATATGGTTAAGGAAAGATGGAAATGTTGGTTTTGTTAACGACGCACTCAACACATTTTATTTACAGTTATATAGCGTCAGATATATGATTAAGGAAGGAAGGAAATGTTTTATTTAACGACGCACTCAACACATTTTATTTTACGGTTATACGGCGTCGGACATACAGTTAAAGGCCATACAGATATTGAGAGAGGAAACCTGCTGTCGCCACTTCATGGGCTACACTTTTCGATTAGCAGCAAGGGATCTTTTATGTGCACCATCCACTGACAGGATATTACATACCACGGTCTTTGATATACCAGTCGTGTTGTACTGGTTGCAGCGAGAAATAGCCCAATGGCCCCACTGACGGGGAACGATCCCAGACCGACCGCGCATCGAGCGAGCCCCTTACCGGTGGGCTACGCCCCGCCCCATATGACAACAAGACAATTTGGGTAAGTAAAATCCAATAGGCGACAATGTTAACGTACGTGGTTAAAACACTTATTCTCAATAAACTAGTGCATTTCACTGTCAAAATCCAATAGGCGACAATGTTAACGTACGTGGTTAAAACACTTATCCTCAATAAACTAGTGTATTTCACTGTCAAAATCCAATAGGCGACAATGTTAACGTACGTGGTTAAAACACTTATCCTCA
>JAECMU010210862.1:385-13312 GCA_016106625.1 Dracogyra subfuscus | reverse complement strand
CCATACTGAATGGGGAAGAAATACCATTTGAATGTACATGTAGGTAATTTAACTAACAACTGTATTATGTCTTCAATTGTTAACTTTACACCACTGGCACTACTACAGATATTTCCTCTATGACACTATGTCTACAATTTGCCAGTAAAAATTTATTGTGAAATCAGCTGAAAAGCTTCACACATTATTTTTGTTCTATTTAATAATGTATATTTCTGTTTGTAAGTATAATTTAAAATAAAAAATTGTATTACTTCACTGGGGAGGGGCAACTTATGGGATAAGAAAATAACAGCTGCCCCCCCCCCCCAAATATTACCATTTTTGAACACTAAATTACAAGGTTTTATTACCGAAATTATGCCCATGGAATAAATACACAACTTTATATATCAATTTGATACTTTTAATTGAATTATTAATAACCTTATTTTTTGGCATTTACAGTTGCATTGTCTGGAATATTTTTTATTATTTAAGCATATAAAACAGAAAATCCCATTGCGTTTGGTACATATATGGCACCGCACTCATCATTGGTTTCACTACACTGGCTTATCCAGGTAAAAAACATAGCCATTATTTTGAAAGTGGGACACTTTTGACGGGCTCCTACCGATCTCGGTTTTCATTGGCTTATCACAAGTGTGAAATTCCCCAACAACAGATCACGTGAGATTTCGCAATTTTTGAACAAATTTAACTGTCTTGATTGAGGGGTCGTCTCATAACTCCAAAACATATTTATATCACAGTGGTATGGTACGTCTTTCCAGGGTCGGTGGGTGGGGAATTTGCCAGCTGTTGACATACACGTTACATGTAAGGGAGTGTTACTAATTACGTAACGCTCTTGGGGTAGAGGAAGAGGGTAACTGTCTTCGAATTACGTAACATTTTTCAAGACTATATGTTATTTTTATTTATTAGGTACTAGACCTAAAAACGTGGGTTTTTATTGCAAATGTGTGGGCAGTCTAGGACAGATCTGCATCAACGGGTATATAAAAATCCATGGTATGTGATAATATCTTGTCTGCAGGATGGTACATATAAACGATTCCTTGCTAAAAAAAACACACAACAAAACAACCAATGTAGTGGGTTTCCAAGGCACGAGTACAGGGATTTCAGCGGGACTGGGGTTATACTTATAGACTGTGTTGAGAGAAGTTTATACGGGGCCATACTCCCCCAGAAATTACATTACAAAAAATTTAAGCGTGGGCAAGTAAGGGTTTTGACCTCCAATACACACCCCCACACACACATGCACCCGATACCTCTCTTAAGATTATATGTCAAAATTACCAAATGTTAGACATCCAAAGCAGATGGAAGGAAGGATAGAATATGTTTTATTTAACAATGCACTCAACACATTTTATTTACGGTTGTATGGTGTCGGATGATTAGTAAATCAATATGCTCTAACTTTGACGTTGTTAAACACTCCCCCCTCCGGCCTGCCCTAACATTACCCTTTCCAAAGAAAGAATATTTATTTGAATTTGTCGATTTTAACATGTAAAATTAAGAAGTGTTCATTGTCTACTTTACTATATTTTATTAAAAAACATATACAGTGAAACCCCTCAATACCGGACATCCATGGGACCAAGTAAAATGTCCGGTTTTCAGGAGTCTGCCTGGACGGAAATACCTTCTATAAAATAGGGAAAGTGTTAAAGTGTTTTAAAACAAGAACAACAAGAATATATTGGAAAATGGTGCATTTATGAGCATTTAGAAAAATAAAAACATCCATGGGAGTAATATTGAATAAAAAATACATTAAAAAGTCCACAAATTGTCAATCAATCGATAAATCAGCCTACGTTGAAAAACGTATCAATCGTTGTCTGTTGTCTTTCACATCTGTGTTTAACAATGGTTGCCTGCGTTAAACTTTCTAATTCCTGTACATGCAATAGAAAACGTTCATCTTTCTGTATTGCAAAGTCCTTTAAAATCTGAAGCATGTTAAAATTATACTCCCTGTTATTTGTGTCAATCTTTGAAAGGCAATCATAAGACATGATTGTGAAGGATCACATTTAAGACCTTAAAACACACTCATAACTTAATAAAGACATCTAACCCAAACCCGAACTCCGCTAATGTTAACCATAATTACAACACAATCATTGTGTTTACAGTAGTTAACTCTCAGCCAAAGCTTGCGATCAGTCCTTTTAATTGTTTATTGTCAAGTTGATAATCTTGCCTGCTGAGAGGTACCTGTACTGTATGCAGCGGTGATTACACTGATAACAGCGATCCCGAGCATGTGCATATTGCACTAGCCATCGGTGTTCACAGACAGGTGGGTGCCATATTGATTGGCATCGGTTTGATCGTCCAGTTTTCAGGGGTAGGATTTACACTAAGTTGACATACTGGGACCGAATTGTTTGTCCGGTGTTCAGTTTAGATGGGTAAAATACAGTGTTAAAAGATGTGTAAATCACGGGACCGCAAAAACGTTCGGTTTTGAGGGGATTCCGGTTTAGAAGGGGTCCGATCTTGAGGGGTTTCACTGTACATGATTAATGTGTTACTAGTATACAAACAAAACTATGAAAGTTCTACTAACATTTATAAATATTAATTCTGAAATAGGAAGGTACGTTGTCATGATCAAACCGGTTTTAACGAAATACTCTAGTATCGTATCCTCAAACAAAAGTTTTTCGTACAGCGCAAGATTTCTCTTTTCATTTTTTGAGACGAACCATACAATTTGAAATCGACAAACACACGTGTTAACTGAAACTGACAACAGACTATCGTTTGAACTTTGCCGAGCTATGGTGGCACCGACTACGGATCGAGTGTATACTTTTGACGATATCCGTTCATAACAAACACACACAAGTTTTTTAAAAGTGCATTTGAGCTTGTATTTCATATCTGTACATGATCTTATAATAATTTTTAATATGGTAACCAGACAATGTTTAAATGTTTTTGGTTATAAAATGTGTCATGGGAAAGAAATGATCTTACACAGCAGAACACAGTCCACTTCACTAAATTCATAACCACTACTAGGCAGTGTCAAGGATCTGTAGCCCATGTTTATGTTGACATCTAGCCACTGTCATGAATTGTTGTCTTTTGAACTGTACATATGACAGTGTATGATATAAACACAATACTGCCACATTCAGTTTGATGAATGTTAATCAATTTACATTGAAATAGTTGATACTATTTCTACTGGGGTAACCACATGTGATCAATCACATTTGGCCTGAAAACCAGTTCTGTTTCTACAATAGAATTACAAGCTTCTGACAATTGTGAGAATTATACTTTTGTTGTGCACACAGCGCTGGTAAAATTCTCATTTTGCATAACCTATTTTCTTCTTCTTCATGCATTACATTTAGGACATTGTTTACAGTCTAAAAGGGTTACACAGAAACAAAATGGATTACTTATATTTGTTTTGCATAACCCATAATTCAATTTTCAGAAGCTTAGAGTTATCCACTTTTAAACAACAAAATATGGTGGATGCAAACCTTGCTGTCAAAAAATAACACCGAGGGAAGAGATTAAATGCTCTTCTAACTTAAAGATTATGGGTAGCCTGAAGATAGTATCATATTGATATTTAATCCTATTGTAATATGATTTAAATTAAATTCACATGTCAAGGGGAGCTGGTCTCAGCAAAGCAATGTGAAGCAAGAGTGATAGTTTCCTTCAATGTGGTCTGTGTATACATTCAACTTGAAAGTTTCACACTAATTTCATAATGATTGGCTGATAAATAAAGTCTGTGCACAATTACTGGATAAGACACATTTTCTTTTGATGCTCCATACCCAACTTTCAGAAATACTACACACACACACAGAGTTTAAAATTAACACTGTGAAGCACTTTAAATTAAAACGTCTCAGTAGACTGAACTGTCAAGTTATTAGAAGAAGAAAGAAGTCAATCGGTGCCATCATATTTTGGACTTGATCCAATTTTTAAAACTTGATCCAATTTTAAAAACAAAATCACACAACAGATGTCAAGAAATTGCCTTTTTTAGTGTTATAACTCCTTAAAACTGGAATTTGTACTTGGTCCCATGTCACTGTTGTTTTACTTTGGTGCCATACTGTACATGATACACCATTTGCAGTGACCAGTCAATTATTGTTTAGTTCTCGGACAGATTCATTTTAGTAATGCAAAACAAAAAGCTTATTATGACTTTCATTTTAAAATAACAATACATTAATTATTTATTAGCAGGGTTTCTAGAATTTATATAAAATCCACTAGCCATGGGATTAGTAATTAAAACATTTTACTAGCCACAATTAAAAATCCACTAGCCCTAATTTACTTTAAAGTAAATACAATTTTACTAATAGTAATAATCAGGGAAATAGAGCTTAAAAACACTTTTAACATTTGGGAGGTAGGAGTGGAGCCAGGTTATTCATATTTACAAAATAGACATTTAAATGAAGCATTTGACAACTTTCTTTTTACTACCTGTCGGGCATGGTATAGTAGTTATTTACTAGCCGAACACTGAATATCACTGGGCTTAACATAATCTAGAAACACTATATTAGCTACTTACAATGTAAAACTAATGTTTGTAATGAAAATATTCAATTGATTAAATTTTATTACCAGAGGTGTTAGTATTTGATAAAATATGATCGGACTCATTACAAGGTTCATATTATATAAGTTGTAAGCAAAATTCAAACACTTTTTAAAGTACTTTTCACTGTAGATTTACAGTTTTTAGAATTTAAATGCATTCACCTTATTCAATTTTTCTATATTTGCAATAAAATAAAATTGACAGCTGACAAATTTTTGAATAATGAGAAAAACTTGAAGCTAAATTTTATATTTATCAGCAGAATAAACATGAATGTATTAACACCCCAACACAAAAATACATTGTCTAAAGAGTGTCATAAAAAGGTGTCTTTAAAGCAACTTTTAACATGGTGTCCTCAAATGCAAACATTTTTAATGAATTTTGACAAATTCAAGTGACCACTTAAATTCAAGCATTTTTCAAATTCTTATAAACCCTGCATGGAATGTTACAGTGAAAGCCCTGTAAAGCAGATACCCATAATACCAACTAAAACATCCACTTTTAATAAGTATCCAGTTTAAACTGGTTGTGTTCTGTACCAATATTTATGAACCCCGTCTCTCTAACAAACATCCAGTTTTTAAGAAATTCCTGCCTACAGAGTATCTGTTATTGAAGGGTTCCACTGCATTATTATTTATATTATTGTAAGCCTTTGCAAAGTCTGTAAATTTCAATCAACTTATACACTTTGCTATTTTGGTTTATCAGCATTGCTCAAAATAACCACAACAAAGGTTAAGTCCGATATCAACTCCTTAACATCAGTTAAATTAGGCAATAATGCCAAACTGCACCTAACTTGACACATTACTTATGTCTGTAATCAAAGAATGCACATGTGCATTGGCAGTAATCTTTCAGACCACCTGCCAACCTGGGCGAATCGTTTTAAAACTTGATACTGATTAATTAACCTCAGGATCTTATTTTTTTTGAAATGACTGATGATATACTGCAACCAAATGTGGTCTTCAATGTTTTATTAACAACATGATTATCATATTATGAAGACATTATTGTTTCTTTATAAATCATACCCATGATTGTGTTTTAGCTGGTTTTTAAAGCTGCATTGTCTGGTTTCAATCATATACAGTCAAATTCTAATTTCAAATACAAGCATAACTGCACTTTTAATTTACTCACGAATTGTCGTCATTAACACATATTGTCAAATGCTTACTAGCTAGTTAGAACAACTCTCACCATTTTGTAATACTGAGCGGATTCTAGCAGTCAATTTCAGAAGACACACATGGAGACTTTCTAAACACCGGAATCGTATGCCTTTTATAATGTGTGTTGTGGTGTGATCTATTCGAAACTGGTTGGATATCCTATACTACTGTAGTACAGAAGGATATTTAAAGTGATACCACAGATATTATAAAAGTGCTTAATAAAACGGATAAGTTATATTTATACGGATATTCGTAACAATAAGACTGTGAAAATTAGTCTTGGTTGTTATTTTGTTTTTGTGTTGTTTTTATATAAAGATACTCTTTAAAACTCTAAAAGTTGTACTTGTAGTGAATAATAAAAATTAGTATAACAGTGTGTTTAAAAGTATGTAAAATAAGGTAACAATCGAAAGCCGTAATCGGTGTTAGAACGTCGCCACGAATGTCTGCTGAAATTGCTCGGTTTTTGTAATGGAACAATAGCCGAACCGTACTATTTTTAGCCCAGTGGGGACCCACCAAAAGTGTCCAACTTTCAAAATTCTGGTTTTATTTTTAACTTGGAAAAGCCAGTGTAGTCAATCCAATTCAAACTGCGGCGTCTTAAAGGCACCAAACGTAATGGGATTTTCTGTTCTATATGCTTAAATAATAAAAATATTCCAGACAGTGCTGCTTTAACAAATATTTATTATTTCTGATTGTCAATGTTTTCACAATTACCGTAGTCTGTTTTGTTAAATGGCACCACTTGAGCAAATTGATTGATTTATTAATAACAGCTAGTGGATGTCAAACATTTATTATATTGGGACTTGGAATGGGAAAAACTCAGGTTCAATTCTGCTTCATCCGATTTACACAATCAACCGTTTATTTTGCTAATATCATATATATTATTCCTAACTATCATCTACAGTGTTTTATCAACTAAAATACTGTCGGAAATGGAATAAAAAAAAAAAATGTTGAATATTTCTTACATATTAAGGAGATAAGTAAATACTTTAGAAATATCTGTTCAATGATAATCTACCTAATTTAGCATTTACTTGTTTGGGCTCTCATTAATGTACAAGGTGGTGTTTATTCTTGGAATTAAAAAGAAAAATGTCCAAAAACAGGCAATTTGGGCTCTTTATTGGAACAGACTATAACAAATTTTGGTCAACATTTGCCAATTTCATTGCTTTTACTATATGCAAGGAAGCGTTTCTGATGAGGTTTATCCCTATACATTTGTAAGTAACTTCTGAATTAAAGGTGTGATTTCAAAGTTGCATAATGACAGCTATTGCAAATCATGTTTTTGTTACATTTAAAGACTACACCTTTAACTATATGCCCATAAATGATTATACTTTTATAGGAAATAATAATATCTACTAGTAGAAAATATGTTTTTATTGGAGAATCTTTATCACAAGCATATGCTCTCATATAACTTCTGATATAGCACATTTAAGTGGTTGCAAGATTGTGTAAATTTCTAATGTACTTATATTGAATTTATATTAATTAAATATACTGGTCATAATTAATAATGAATGTTGAAATTCAAAATAATCAATTAATTTTCAGTTTTAAATTAAAAGTTTGTTTAATGGTAAATGAAATTGACACATCGATCAAAATGTGTTATTGTCTGTTCCAATAAATAATATAAAAGAAATAATCAAACGTTTATTTTGCTAATATCAGATATATTATTTCTAACTATCATCTACAGTGTTTTTATCAAGTAGTCTGATTTATACAATCAACAGTTTATTTTGCTAACCTCTCTCAAGACTGTACCCTCTTTAAACCAGAATTCTCTCAAAACTGGACTTTTCGATGGTTCCGTATTCTACTTATCTTTTAACACTAAAGTTGATCTCTTTAAACTGGAAACCTCTCTAAATTGAACACCAGACAAATAATTCAGTTTCAAACTTTTTATTTTGTACAAATTGTACCTCTGAAAACCAGACAATCAAACTGTTATCAATCAATATGACGCCACTAATTGTTGTGTTTGTCATTTCGCCATCTCCAGCAGGATTACCTGATTGCAAACGTAGTGTAATGTGCAAATGCTCAGGTTAGACATTAGATGGGTAATCACAGTTACATTTGACGGGGTACATAACAATTAAGCAATTAATGATCAAGTGGCAGTATTCATGTCTGAATTTGACTGTACTAACCATTTATTTAGCAAAATAAAGAGTAGGCAAAAGTAATGTCAAAAAGATATCAGTAGTGTTTATTGCCATATTGATTTTCAACATTGAATGTCCAGTTAAACGTGTCTGTAGTAAACTATCACTCAATGATAAACGTAACAATTAAATGTATAATAATAATATAAGCAAACGTTAAAATAGCTCAAGCCAAAGTTTTTTTAAAAATATATTCATGAATCATATTCAATCTTTTATAGCGCCATACACAAACATTTCTTTCCAGATGGCAGAAACCCTGGCTGTTAAAAATATGGTTAAATTATGTTACAGTAACTCATAAATGTTTCATCAATTGCTTTTTCGTACACACTAACACAGAGTGGCTTGTTTCCTTTGATGTTCAGTGTGTCGACAGTGTTCTGACAGTGTTCTATGTTGCGACCAAAATGGTCGCCAATGCGACCAAAATGGTCGCCAATGCGATCAAAATGTTAGCATGGTGACCAACTGAATTTATTATCGTCGCCATCTGGCGACTGACTCCAAAAACGCCTAAGTATTAAATTGTTTGCCATGTGCGTTCAGAGTCCTAACAGCGAAAAACATTGATATGTGTTGACATCATTGTGCCGTCAGAACACTTCGTTATTTACGAAGTTGTCCAATTGGTTTTCGGTACCATTCGGAACTCATAGCGAAAACAACCCCGATACTTGCAAAATCAATCCAGATATTTGGATTGGTGTATTTTCCCATGTATTATGCGCAGCCCTCACTTTGAATGTTTATTCCAAGAAAAAACAACATGAACCACAATATAATGCGCACCGGGTTTTTTTTAAACCCACAAAATTGTCAGTGAATGCAAGATGTACCATTTTCCCCGTCACTAAAATTAACGAAAAGCGAAAGCAGCGGTATATTCAAGAAACAAAACTTAAGTTAGGTACTTGAGTACATAGACCTACATGTCATATTAAACAAAGGCTAGTATTTGCATACTTACATGTCACAGACATACACTGTAAATGACTAGTAAATAAATAAAACAAAAAATATAGCATATTACTTATGGTTCTCATGTCTAACGTGAATGCACGAGATTTCTATATTTATAATAGTGTGGTATCTATTCCAGAAATGGCCGAATTAAATCTCATGGAAATTCAAAGTATTTACGGGCCAGTTTTGTAATATTTGCGCACCTTTTTGCGAGGTATGAATATTTGTTGTTTTATTTTGCATTTATTACAACTATCACAAGTGAAAAGCGATTTTTAAGAGGGTTTTGGCATTTCGTTGTAATGAACACTGTCAATAACCAGTAAAGTACCGTAAACTACCGATAGGCGATTTTTTATGGGTGATCACTGGACATTTTTAAAAGAGAATTTTTCTATTGCTATGCATAGTGCGCACCCCCATTTTTAACCTGTATTTTCTGAGAAAAAAAGGTTGTTTGTCAACATTTACTTAGCGGCAACGTCTTTAAAACAATGTGATTTTTAAAAAACCATAAACTAAATCCCAGCAGCTATACATGGCCAACTGAGGAGAGATCGGGGTTTTTTGTATATCCACCAGCCACAGAATAACATTTTATTTAAACGGTAGGATACGTAAGAGAAAAAATAGCAGTCATACAAGGCATAAAATTAAAATCACAGTCCCTACCACCCTCCCCATGCGATCAATTCTGAAATGATCCTCATTTCAAATTCATGATTGAGTGAAAACTTAAACAATTGCTTTGTTTCAAACTATTTATTTAATCTAGCAGCATACATGTAAGTCATGTATAATGTTTAGATGGTTACAACATGCATAAATGATGAAAAAAGAGTAGTGTGGCTAGTAACATTTTAAGCTTGGAGAGTACAATTTTTTTTGTCCACTAGCCAAAGAAGAGTAAGTTATAAAACCGAGCGTAAAACACTGGTCGACTGATCACTGTTGGTTTTTTAATGTGTGGAAAATTGGGCAAGACTTCCGAACGTTCCAGCATTCAGTTCATTCACATTAGGTTTAAGGTTAGAAATGGTATTAGCAATTTGCATTTGGAAATAGTGGAGATAGGTGCTGTAAAATATAGTATGGTGCTGGGAAATAATGAGGTACTCAAAAAAATAAAGGAGGGAGGAGAACGTGAAAGCATGGCTGCAAAATGCAATAGCAGGGTGGGCGAGAACACTGGTAAATATGTTTTCAGTGAATACTGTTTATTGGTCTGAAAATTATTCAATATTTTTTTTACACATTTAAACATGTTATGAATTTATTTTCAAAAGAAGATTTTTATGTAAATTATTTCAGACCCTACACGACCATAACATAAAGAAAAAAAAAGACAATCAATGAAACGGTCGAAAACATATGACATTTATCAAAATGTAGCTAAAACACAATAACGACTAAGTAGTTAGGGTTTTTTGGAGGAAAATTCTATGTTCATGAGAGATTATCAATGTTTTTCACAAGAAACTAATGTGACTTGAGAAAGGTAAAGTATTATTGTATCAATGTATGTACGAAATAATTTTTTTATTATATTTTAATTTTTTGCTTATCGTATTGAAAACATATGATGCCAGGATACTAGTTCTGGTGATAACATTCAAACAAAACGAAACTGTATTTTTTTTATTAAAACATATTATTCATTGACAATGTGTCGTTTGTTAAAATTAAAGTAATATTTAGTATTTTCTAGCATTACTAAAATGAATGTGACCTAGAATTAACACCACTTGACTGGTACCTGCAAATGGTGCACCATTCCGACACCAAGGTAAAGACATAAGACTAAGTGCCAAGTGAGCTATATAATGTTACTGTAACTTCTGTTGCACGATCTTGTTTTTGAAAACATATGTCCAAAATGGTGACCTGCAAGTTGTAGTGCAGAGCACACATTAATTAATGTGCTGAATGAGTTGCTTTGCTCTATTTAGCAAATTTAAAATGGCAAGGGCATTTTATCTTCTTGTTGGAAGATTTATTTTGTTGACCAGTACTTAAATCGGATTTAGCGAGTATGGTAGGTCACACATTTTTGGTTTGTGTTTCTATTTTGTTGCACTATATCTGTTAAAAAATGGTTGAAACATGATGCCACTTTGGAATACCAGATATATATATATAACAATACCTGGACATAGAAAGAACCACACGGTCTTATGTTCCTTCGGACTAGCTGACTGACTTCTCACTAATGCTATTGCTGTGAACTGAGGTGACTTTTGGTGGGCTTGCGGTGAACTTGTATGGAAAACTTACTCGTATGGGGGAAATGCAGTGAACTCGTATGGAAATCAACAAGTGAACTTGTATGGAAGACTTACTCATATGGGGGAAAATGCACTGAAATATCCAATACTGTATAGCAACTTGTGTGTAGTTTTTATGCAGAGTTCGACAAATCCGCTTGCAGTGTCGCTAACAGGACAAAATAGGTGACCACAGGTGACACGAAAATAGATGACTGCGGTTGATGCAAAAACTGCGGTTGACACACAAATAGTCACTGATGTTAACATAAATAAGATGCATGTATACAAAACAAGCGTCAAAATACACATTTAAGAGAAATATAAAAGTATATATATTATTATGTGCATATTCATACATCCCCATATGAGTTCACACGGTTATTATTTACATATGAGTTCGTTTTCCATACGAGTTTTTCGTTCATACGAGTTAGTTTCCATGCAAGTTCACTGCATCCCCTTTTGGTGGAAGGACTTTTCTTTGGCACTGTCAATAATTCTTAACTCTTTATAATGTTCTTTAAATATGTGACAGTGCCGAAGAAAAGTCCTTCCACCAAAAATTATAATTTGACACCTGCTTTCTATAGTGACAAAACTGAATCAATTGAATAGCTGATTGTATTTGTTATACAAAAGCTTTACCGTTTTAATAATTTTCTGAAGAACTGTTGTTGTTTTTTTTACCTGTAAATAATATTCATGCTGTCTGCATGACCAACCTTCCTTTGCCGCGACATGTCAGACTCAATGTGAATGTCACAATGTGTCATTCTCAGCCACCTCCCACTGTCGTACGATTGCGATGTATGACGACAATAATTGTAAAAACTACAATATTATGCTGCAGAGAACACACACATTGACATTAAAAGTGATATTTTATGCAAATGCAAATACTTACAATCCAAATGTTTTTTCTTAGGTCCGATAATTTCCTCGGTTGTCGCTTTGCAAACAGACTTAGCCAAACCTTGACCGGCGATGCTATGCCTGGCCGCTTGAACGCGGTCCATTATACTTTGACCAGACATTGTTAGAGTGAAAGGAAGATCTATCCTCCAGACAGTATAGAAGGGGGTCAGTAGTTTGACCCACAAGCTTGAAAATGTTGTTTTGACACCTTACTGAATAAATAATAAAGGGGTGGCAATCTCCTCTTTCCAAAATGGCGGCAGAAGACCGATTTTTTTCGTCGTCACGTGATCAGGGAGAGGTTATTATGCTGAAATAATAATTTTATATAAATGTTTTTAAATTTTTAAAATGACGTTAATAAATATATAATAACACTATAATGGCACTGCTAATGTTATATATTGACTTTTGAAATGTTTTGTAAGAAATTATTAAACAAAACATTAATTACTATAATGTTTAGACATTTATGCTATTTCTGAAGGTGCAATTGGTCATATCCGGTCGATCATCGCGATGTCTTTTATTTATATCATTATTGCATTAATATGTTTGCAAAAACTATAATAAGCGCAGTGTGTGAAATAAATAGTTTATATTGCACACCTAGTAATTAATCAACTGTGATGTTAACTTTTTAATAGACTAACAGACGAAAACGCCATAAGCTGTGCAAGATGTATATAAACTTGTCAATGATTGTAGGCCTACACCCACTTACTTAAAGCTGCTATGTCTGAATATCATATTAT
>JAECMU010210835.1:2139-13043 GCA_016106625.1 Dracogyra subfuscus | reverse complement strand
ACAAACTCTATTACTCTGACTCTGTTACTCTGTCTCTGTTACATGATGTCTCTCTCAAACCCTGTCTCTCACACATTGTCTATGTTACATCCTGTCTCTCTTGCACCCTGTCGTTCTCGCACACTGTCTCTCTCACACCCTGTCTCTCTCTTACACTATCTTTGTTATACACTCTCTCACACTGAGCCTCTGTTACACACCGTCTCTCTCACTCGCTGTATCTATGACACACTGTCTCTCACACATACTGTCTCCCTTGCACACTTTCTCTCTCACACACTGTCTCAGTTACAAATAGTCTTTCACACACTACTTCTCTCACACACTATCTCTCTCACACACTCTCTCTCTGATACCCCCTGTCTCTCTCACTCAATGTCTCTGTTACATGTTGTCTACTCACACCCTGTATTTCTCAAACTGTCTCCTCACACAGTTTCTGTCACACACTATCTCTCACACACTGTCTCTGTTTCACACTGAACCTATTACATACTGTATCTCTCACACACTGTCTCTCACTCCCTGTATCTCTGACACACTGTCTCTGTTATACATTGACTCTCTCACACACCGTCTCTGTTGTATGCTGTCTCTGTTACACACTGTATCTGTGATGCCCTGCATCTCTCATACACTGTCTCAGTTACACACTGTCTCTCTCACACATTGTTTCTGTTGCATACTGTCTCTCTCACACACTGTCTCTGTTACACACAGTACTCCTCACATACTGTCTCTGATACACACTGTCTCTCTCACACTATGTCACACACTCTGTTACACACTGTTTCTCACTCTCTATATCTCTCACACAATGTCTCTGTTACACACTGTCTCTCTCACTCCTTGTATCTCTGACACACTGTGTCTGATACACACTGTCTTTCTCACACACTGTCTTTGTTACATGTTGTCTCTTGTACACACTCTGTCTGTTACACACGTTCTCTCTCATACATTGTCTCTTTTACACACTGGCTCTGTTACACGCTGTCTCTCACACACTTTCTCTATTCCACACTGTCACTCTCACACTATGTGTCTGTTACAAATTGTCTTTCACACACTGTCTGTATTACACACTGTTTTTCTCTCAGACACTGTCCCTCTTACACCTCGTCTCTCACACAGTGTCTTTGTTTCATCCTGTCTCTCTTACACCCTGTCGTTCTCACACACTGTCTCTCTCATACAGTATCTCTCTCACACACTGTCTATGTTACACACTATCTCTCTCACACACTATATCTCCCACATACTCTCTCTGTTACTGTCTATGTTACACACTGTCTTTTTCACACACTGTATATCTCACTCCCTGTATCTCTCACGCACTGTCTCTGTTATACAATGTCTCTCTCACACACCGTCTGTGTATTATGTGCTGCTACCACACAACATCATCATTCCACCAAACCGAACTGTAACTCTCTGAGGGGTTACGTAGACAGGAGGGTTCCTTATAGGAATGGTGTGCTGCACTCCATCCTACCCAGCATTCAATTATATAAGAACTGGAAGTCTTGCCTGCAATCTTGAGTTACAATTTTCAGGGTAGCTCTGTGGTGGATGTTCCAGTGGCCATTTGACATTACCAAAGTTGAAACGCATATTTTGGAGAAGATGACTTTATCCACAGAGGTCATTGACAAAGATGAATTAAAGCAGGGTGTAGAGCTGATTTTTGAAATATCAATATGTATTTTTTAAAGGTGATATTGATATTGGGTTTTGTCCCAGAGTAAAACACTGCAATGATTTGATGGACGAAGAACCTTTCAAGATGTGACATAGAAGGATCCCACCTTCAATTGTCAATGAGGTCAAGCAGCATCTTCATCAGTTACTTGCTTGTGGTGTCATCAGGCGAAATTATAGTCCCTGGGCATCGCCAGTTGTAATTGCTAGGAAGCCTGATATTTTTTTACGAATGTGTATTGATTACCGCCTTCTTAATGCATGGACTGTTAAAGATTTTTAGTAATGAAGAGTGGATACCATCAAGTGTAGATTGCAGAGGAACATAAACCTAGGACAGTTTTTACAGTTGGACCTCTGGGGTTTTAACCGGATGGGTTTTGTCTCACCAATTCACCAGTGACATATCAACGTCTTATGGAAGATTGTCTTGGTGAGCTCTACTTGAAGGTTTATATAATCTATATAGATGATCTTGTCTTCCAGAAGCTTAGAGATAATGGTTTTTTCCAGAGTGAGGTTAAATATGTAGGTTATATCGTATCAGCTGAGGGTATCAAGCCAGATCCAGAGAAGATTGACAAGATTGTCAATTGGCCAAGATCCAGACCACGTTTGTCAATTTCTTGGATTTGCTGGATACTATAGGAAGTATGTTAAAGACCTTTCCTGTTAAGCTTGGCCGTTGATGAACCTGCTTCTAGCAACATCTACAAAGAAAGGTAAGAAGAACAATAACCTTTGATGTTGATGAAATTAATAGTAACAGCATGTCATTCAGAGATTGGAGATCAGCACAGATGAGGGATCATGTCATTGGCCTGTTCACATGAACTTTCACTTATGGACTTATCCAAAGGTAGAGCTCCTGTCTCAGCAGAGTCGTTAACACTGTTTAGAGAAGCTGATCTTTGTTGTTGGAAAGAGGAGTTCTCTACCACAGAACAGTAGTCAACGGGGAGCAGTGGAGACAGCTTGTTCTTCCGACAGAATATGGAAAGACTGCTATACAAGGTCTTCATAATGATGCAGGGCATCAGGGACGGGACAGGATATTGTAATTTTTACAGGAAAGGTTTTACTTCCCCAGAATGTCCAAAGTTGTTAAAGGTTGGATAAAGGGATGTGGAAGATGTCTAGGGCAGAAATATAATACCAACATTCGTGCACCATTGGTAAACATTTCAACTAGTCAACCAATGGAGTTGGTGTGTATAGCTTACCTGACCTCTGAGACATCAAAAGGAGGATTCCAGAACATCTTGGTGATAATAGATCATTTCACTTGCTATACTTATGCTCAAGCTATTCCAACTAGGAACGAGACTGCGAAAACAACAGGAGAAGTTATTGTCAATAAAGTCTTTATTCACTATGGATTTCCACTTTGACTCTATTCTGATCAGAGAGCAAATGTTAAGAGCAAACTTATCAAGCAATTGTGTTCAGTAGTGGTCATAATGACACCATACCATCCTATGGGAAATGGCATGACTGAACAGTTCATTTGATCTCTTCTCAGTATGCTACGTACACTGGACCCAGATAAGAAGAAAGGCTAACAGTCATACATATCACCCATTGTCCTCGCATATAACAGCACGAGACATGAGACGGCTGGACAGTCTCCATTCTTTTTACTGTTTTGATTTCATCCGAGATTGCCAGTGGATGTTGCTTTGGGTACAGATTGCCAGCAAGACAATCAGAGCCTGAACAGTTATGTTTCTCAACTTAGGAAACGACTTCAGGAGTCTTACAAGCTGACATCTGACAAGATAGACCATAGCCAACAGAACCAAAAGAAGTACTTTGATACAAATATCAGAGGTGCAACAGTCCAGACAGGGGAAAGAAGTACAAACTACCTAAATGGGAGGATGACGTGTACATTGTAAATAATCAAACCAACCCAGATATCCCAGTCTTTGTGTTCAAGAGAGAATAGGACAGGGCAGGAACCGCATGCTACATCGTAACTGGCTTCTGCCCATTAGTTCAGTTCCCATACCTTCTCAGGATGACCAGCCAAGACGTTTATTACCTCAAACACAGTGAAGAAACAGAGACCACATCACCGCCTGTCTAAGACACCAGAGACCAAACAACACACAATAAAATTAGAGGATGGAGAAACACCATCTAAAGAGGGCAGTTTATTGAAAGAAGATTGTGTTGTGCTTGTGGCTGGTCCCGGTTAGGAAATCTCCAGTGGTCAGCGTCCCAGAGACTGGAGAAGATATTGGTTTAGGAGACACCGCCCAACCTGACAATGAAATCAATGAGGTAGTAGAGGTAGAAGAACCAGAAGAAAAACCGGCAGACACAGATATCTTACCACTGGATCAAGGATTGGAGCTGAACAATGCTCAGGATTCTCATCAAGAGTCCGAGGGATCCAGTGGTGAGCAAGATGGTGTGACTTCTGATTATTGTTCTCAAGAATCTCACAATGAACCACAGTTATCTGGGCTGTGTGTCCAGGGTAGTGGAATAGTTGTTAGTTGGTTTGTGGTTCATGAGAGACACCATCTACCCACTGAACCTTTAAAAACTCGCTATGGGTAGGAGCCGATACCGGACTGCGAACCATGTACCTACCAGCCTCTAGTCCGATGGCTTAACCACTGCGCCACCAAGGCCAGTAATGGGAGACAAATGAATGTTTGTTTAGCTACATTTCGTCAGACTGTAGTATTTGGCCCGCACACGCACAAATGCATGTTGTTTGCTGTTTACAATTTGTATTTTATTTCCATTATAAAAAGTGCATTTTACAAATGTGATACTTGTCTTGCAGATGAGGAAGTCATGTTTATTTTCCAACTTCAGGATTCGTATACTGCCTATTGGAGAAACAAAAGTTAAAAAACAACAACATTATTATTGTTCTAAATTTACTACAATGAACATGGTTATCAAATTGAACATTATGAATTACAATAATTAATGTTCACTCATCAAGGGTATTAGTTAAAGGTACAAAATGTCGTGAAATATATGCATATACGAATTAAACTCATTTAGAAACACATATACATTGGCAGGTTCATGTTAACTATTAAATGAATTTTGGTTAAAAAGTAACATGTAAAACTGACAAATTATTAAGTGTTTTGTTTTCAATATAGTACGTAAAGCTATGGAGTTCACTATCATTTTCATGTATATATACTTAATTATTTTCAACTGTAAAGAGTACAAATTCGACAGCTCTTTCTCATATACCGTAGATCCTGAAATTAATGCGATCATAATATTAATGCGAAAAATGCGAGGCCATGCTATTCGCATTAATAATATGACGCATTTATTTCTATGTTTTGTCTGTATTAAAACAAAACAATAACAATTTAAAATACCGATACATTTAATAAAAAACAACATTTAAAATACCAATACGTTTATATAACACAAATGGAGCACAAATCATCGTAGGCGCGACAGTTTAATTACACTGACCATGGGTAACGGAGCCCGTCGATTTCGTCCTAACAAAAGTATAAACACAACTGGAGCGGTTCATGATTGTCTACTTATTTCACAGACCGGCAAGCTGCCAGCCACGTGTACTGATTGCTTTGTCTTTGGCCACCTTGTCAAAAGCCGACACGATCCATCGCGCATGAATAGGTTTCAACACGCTAATTCTGAGATCGACCGTTTCTTTGTTTTTCTTCTTCAAGTTTGCTGCAACAATGTTAATTCATTTTGCAGACACTAATTTTGCATTAGAATTTTTTACTTATTTATTTTTCAAAGCATTGTGATGAAAAACGTCATATTAAAGGGAGGCCACTCGCATTAATTTCATGACGCATTAATGTCTGACCACCATGACTCGCATTAATTTAGGGACGCATTAATTTCAGGATCTACAGTATTCCTTTTTTCTGCAGGTATTGCTATAAAAGAAAATGGTCCTTTTGTTTTCATTTCCATTGTCAATTCTTTTCGTATACAATTACAATGTAATGGTCTTAGTGGACAATAATTTTATATTTCTTTTCTCCGATTGCTTCATTTGGTATTTGTTGTTTTCGTTTTTCCCTTTTGGGATTTTCTGTTTTGAAAACGTATTGCTAGTGAATTGTGTTACCTTTTCTGACATATTCCATGCCTATCTTTTGTACAAGTGTCGTCATCCCATTTCCCATCCATGCGAATCGCCAAACAATCCTGACCACCATCACCTGGTTCACCAATATTCCAGTTCTGATATTGTATTAGCACTTCACTATGACTCCATATCCAGTGACCTTCACTGAGGGTATCTGTTCCACCAATCCAGAGTTGACTATCCGAAGCTAGGAAACAATATGTATGATTGTACTTTAATATTGCTCTTTCCGTCAAGGGGCGTTCTCATTAAGCGATTAGTCGTACCGTTAGCAAACACTGAATTGTTAAAAGTTTCGACATTTCGTAGGAAAACGTACATTAACCGTTACAGCTTCCGGTTGAAAAACAAAACAAAACAACAACAACAACAAGACTGCATATTTATTTTGCCTGACAACAAGTAAATGTATCTGAGTAACTGTCTTTTATTTCACTCAAGTGAAAGCTTGTTTACTATCCTATAAGTATAAAGTATTAAGCGACCAAAACACAAACAACATTGTAAAAGACAAGTTCAGCTATTGAGTACATTATAACAGAACTGTTTGGTATAATCAAAACCCCTACAGTACACATAGTTGGACCAAACATTTGTTTTGTTTAACGACACCGCTGGAGCACATTGATTAATTAGTCATCGGCCATTGGATGTCAAACATCAGATAATTTTGATTCTAGTCATGAGAGAAAACATGCTACATTTTTCCATTAACAGCAATGAATATTTTATTTGCATTCAGAAGCTATGTATATAAAACGATACTTAATCATTATTAAGCAAAACATGCAAATTATGCAACAGACTAATATATAGAGAATATTTAATGTTTTTGTCAAATATGATTTATATATCATGGAGTGAAGTTTGAAATTATATCTCATGAGACGCGCTTCCGCGACGAGTGTCATATGATTGCAAACTTCAAGTGATGAGATGTAAATCATATCTGAAACAAAACACACACAAAAAACTACATGAAATTAGGTATGTATTATATAACTTTTGGCAATTTACCTTATTTTTAAAATGCCAGCAGCAAAACAGTTCCGGCTTTCTTACCGTGAAGATAACAGTGGCTGATAACATTTTTATTTCACTGGTATTTTAAGATATTTCACCAAATTCTAGATAATAATATAAAATACTGAACAATTCAGACGGATAATCCTTGTTTCCAATAAAATATCAAAACCATTACCGTAAAGAACACGTGTGCGAATGTGATCGTACAAAAACCATAACCGAACAGAAAGTGTATCTTCAAAAGAAAGAACATATTTTATTTAACGACGCATTCAACACAGTTTATTTACTGTTATATGGCGTTAAATACCACACAGATATATAGAGAGGAAACTCGCCGTTGCCACGTCGTGGACTACTCTTTTCGATTAGCAGCAAGGGATATTTTATATGCACCATCCCAACCGACCGCGCATCAAGTGAGCGCTTTGCTACTGGGCTACGTCCCGTGCCTTCAAAAGGATAGCCACGACTACTACAAGGATTGTCCTGTGAATCTATGAGTATTTAGATCATTGCCATCTAAACGAAGTTCATAATGGATTATTCGATGTGAACGTGATCCAAATTCCAGAACAAGTGGTACATTTAGAGGTGGTTATATGTCCGTTTTAAATGTGTTGAGGGAGTTAAACATATTTTAGTAATATCAAGGACTACTGAAGGAATTTTTTTTTTCTTTTACTGTTCTAGTATAAATGTTTTCAGTTTATCAGCATTTCGATAGGATAATTTGTCATTGCCATTACTGCTGGGGGCACTACGGATGACAACGAGTTATACCTTAAATAATTTTTAATAAATACAAGTTTAATGAAATTTACCACACAGGCTTAAAGGGTGTATATTAGTAACATATGTGGCTAAAACTCCTACCTGCAGCGTATCAATCGATATAAACGACACGGATATAAATACTACACCCCTCACACTTAAAGTGAATCACAAAACATTGGGGGTCAAGCTGCTCATTTCTGAGATAACGGGTAGCGTCTATGATTACCATAGTTCCACATAAAATTCGAGTACGTCTTTACAGGAACCCCATAAATTTCAAGCACAAGGCTACTAAGGAAGGAAAACTATTTAAAGCTAACGAAAGTGAAGCAACATTAACATATGGAGAGTGCTTGAATGAAAGATGGAGTTGTGTTTGCCAAACTGAAGTCCGAAGAACAAATAAAAAAGATCGTGAATATGAATGACTGTCTACCACACAGATCATCAGACGCCAAACATAAGACAATAAAAACATTTCTTTATAAATGTACTTTGTTTTCCTTGTCTTCCATGTTTTCAAAACATTTGTGTTTGTATCTATGTCTATATTTATGCATGTACACACAGATGTCAAGATAAATCTAGAATTACAAATTTGTTATTTTAAAAATTATAGTTGTTGCAATTACAACCCTACAATACTAAATTAAAAAAGAGACAACATTCTTATTGCCTTTATATATTTATTTATTTACTTAATTATTTATTTATCTTTATTAATTCAGTCATCTATCCATCTATTTACTAATTATTTATCATAGAGTAATAATGGCAATAATAATAACTGTTATTATACTTATTACTACTAACTCTCCCCCCCCCCCCCAAACAAAAAAGACATATGTAACATATTCCAGTCAGTGTGATATTTGTTTATAATGACCTTTTTTTCGCCCCTAGAATAACTATGATTGTAGTTGGTGTGTGTGTGTGTGTGTGTGTGTGTGTGTGTGTGTGCGTGCGTGCGTGCGTGTGTGTGTGTTGGTTCTTTGTATACTTTGCTGAAAGATATATGCACTTGCGTTATCATCCAGGTAATAATATTATAATTGTTACTTATTGAATATCGTGATCGTAACCAATTTTACTATATGTATGAATCCCTTTTATATTTGCCTATTTTGAATTTTACTTCTCTTTATCATAATTAAGGCCAGGGGTTAGGCTATATGTTGCCCAACTCTTTAAACTGATTTCTATGTTATATGTAATGTGGAACGCGTGCCCCATTACTTTCTTTTGTTTGTCTATATTCCTTCCCTCAATTTGTACGCATCTCAACAACCTATCTGTCTTTCACATACAGCATTTATTAGCTCGTTTCTATCTACTAATGTTTTTATTTCCATTTGAAAGTGTTATTACCAAACAAATTAGATTTAAAAACAAGGACATATTTTTAATCGAACCTTTCCATTGACAGGGCATGCCTTCAGATTTTAACATTTAACTGTTATGGACATATTGACACAAGAAATAATGTACTGAACTATTTAAAACGCAAACATATTTATATGAACTGCTTCAAAGATACACATTTTAAGCACAAGTCAGAACCATACATTAAAACCCAGTGGGTATATAAATGTATATTTTAATCTTTTACTCGTAATTCTAGAGGAGGTACAGTTATGCTAAATAACACTTTTGAATTCAAATATCTTCTTTTTTTTTTTTTTAAACAGATATTTCGAGGAATTTTATTGCATTAGGTATTACTACAGAAGACGTGCGAATGACTCTCGTAAATATATATGGTCCAAATAACGATAATCCACAGTTTTTCTTAAATGTTTTAAAATGTATTGAAGAGTTTGAAAATGCCCAATACTTAATATGTGGTGATTTTAATTGTATATTAAATCAAGATCTTGACACACAAAAAGTACTGACATGTCAACCATCCAAAAGCTCAAAAAACTATTTTGGAAAATATTGAAACTATTGACATGAAAGACCCTTTCGAAGAACTGTAAACCAAACCCATTAAAACTAGCTAGATTGGTAATGTTTCTACCCTCTAATAACTTAATTCCATATGTTCAAACTATTATAATTACACTTATCGGATCACTTCGGAGTAGATCTCTGCATGAAGTTAAATACAATTCAAGGTTGTAAAGGATTATGGAAATTTCATAATTCACTTCTGAATGATAAAGAGCATGTAAAAAGTACAAACGAAATTATAACAAATATAAGAACCCAATATGCTGTTTCAATCTACAGTCCAGAAAATGTTATGATCATCCCTAAATAGTTTATAATAAACGATCAACTTTTTCTTGAAACATTGTTAATGGAAATTTGAGGGATAACTATTTCATGTTCAACATAGAAAAAGAAAAGTAATGAAACAGAAAATAAACTGTGTCAAAATAAAACATTTTTAGAGGAAAACGACACCATAAACATTAAAACTATTAGAGGATTTAAAAAAGAACCGAACTGACAGAATTAAGAAAATAAAAGATTAAAGGTAATTTCATTCGAGCAAAGGCACAATGGATAGAAGGTGGTGAAAAGCCAGCAATTTATCTTTTTTGTAATATGGTGTCCAGAAACTACTATAACAAATTAATACCAAGTAATTATAAATAATGACTCAATAACACATTTTAACAGAGACAAAAACGTGTTATCAAAATTTAAATTCTGCACCTAATGCACAAAACGATAATGATATTATAGAAAAACTAAGTGATTACACTTTTGAAAAGTTAACAAATGATGAAGCACATCCTCTAGAAGGTAAAATAACACATTCAGAAGTTTTAAACTTTTTTAAAAGTGTGAATCATGAGAAAATCCCTGGCTCAGATGGATTCATTGCAGTTTTTCAAAACAATTTGAGCAGATTTAGGACATTACATAGTCCGATCAATAAATTATAGCTATACTGTTAAAGAAATGTTCAGTGTTAAAAAAAACGTGGTATAATTACCCGTATCCCTAAGACAAACAAACAAAAACGATTTCTTAAACATTGGAGACCTATATCGCTATTACATGTACATATTAAATAAAACAGTGCTAGATAATATAATAGATAAATATCAAACAAGTTTTATTAAAACAGATACATTGGACAAAATATCCATATTATATGATATAATGCAGTTTATTATATACATAGCAGTGAAATATATAGATCTACGGAAACCATAAAAGTCATATTCGGTGAAAAGTCATATTTTCACTGTATTTTAGCTACAGTGAAAATATAGAAGTGCTATTTACATTTTTCTAAAAGTGCATGATTAAAGTATCTCCCTTT
>JAECMU010210822.1:5775-19354 GCA_016106625.1 Dracogyra subfuscus | reverse complement strand
ATATTGCATGATGGAGTGTTTTATTTATACTGTGAACATATTATTATTATTGATACATAATCTGTGAAAGGCTATACGGGTTTGATCAAAATTTATAAGTCATGGTCGGGAGTATTTTCGATCGGAAATGTATGCTCCAATTTGTTGCCTCCGTGTATAAGCCGACCCCCTTCTTTTGGAAAGTGTTTCTAGACTTCAAAAGTCGGGCTAATACACGGCAATATACGGTACCCTAATTTCAACCCGTGAAAATTAACACTAAGTTTAGTTAATCTACAAACCTGTAACACATTTGGATAGAGTTACAAGTGAGTGAAACCTGAGTCTGTGACTTTGAAATGGTGAATTACCCTCTTAAAATAGACTAAAACTGTTACTTCCCAGACACACATGTACTCTTATATATATCTAATCATTACTGTATGGTTTTCTTAACCTTAACCCTAACTGTAATCTATTTTCCTTCAGGGGGAGGCCTTCAATACTGTGAATGCATTCAATTCTAGTGCCATATCCAAACATTTCTTTTGCAGAAAAACTGTATAGATGTCAACAACAAACATGTACAGTGTGCCTTTAAATATATTTTCAGATCTCACCATAAAGTTAAACAAATTGAGGGGAGCAATTAATTTCTCCCTTAACTTAAAATTATGGGAAGCCATTTAAGATATTATCACAGTGTTGCCGCATAAATTCATATTCTAACCAAGGAACATTTTGTTTTTAAAGTTTTGATTCATTTGAAAACTACTATTTTGTCAAAAGGTTAACTTAAAAAAAAATGAAATCTGTAAAACAATTTGGGTATGGCGCCATACTCAGTTTACCCTGGTCAGGTCAGGTCAGGTCAGGTCAGGTCAGGTCATAGGGTTTAATGTGCACATTCAGAGCAAGCTGTTGTAGCGCACGCCTGTTGTGGGCACAAGTGCTTGCGTAGCGAGCTCTTTCGTCCAAGACAGAAAATAGTTTACCCTCTGACAGAAACTCTAACATAGTCCTTCCCACAGGAAGTGCCTTTTTACATACTATGGAATTTACTCCAAACTATTTATTTTTGAGCTGATTGTTTTATAAATTGCACACAAACAATAGTGTTTTTTTCCCGTTATTTCCAAAGCACTTTTACATTTCCTCTTACATCAAACCAAACCGAAATTGTTTACCAAAAAAGATAACATTTTTTTAGGATGGGACGGACTATAGTAATGATTTGATAACACAGGACTTCTACATTATGGTAGCCCCATTCTGATGGCTAGTGATATTCAGTGTTGGGCTAGTAAATAATTACTATAACTAGCCCGACGGCTAGTAGAAAAAAGACTTTGTCAAATGCTGCATTTAAGTCTTATTTTGTAAATATGAATTATCCTACCCCACCCCCCAATCTAAGGAGTTTTAAGTTCTATCTCCCTCTTTATGTGACATATCTGATTATTGCCAAATGTATTAATAAAATTGTATTTATTTAAAGTAGGGCTAGTGAATTTTTAATCATGGCTGTTAAAATCACTGATCCCATGACTAGTGGATTTTTTATAAAATTCTAGAAGCCCTGGATAATATGCATGGGTGAAGATTTTCAGGCATATGCCGGATTTTCCAATTTTTCTGGGTCTCCATCTGGCCCCCTGGTCATGGCTTTGCCCTGGAACCACAAGAAGCCATAGCACGCAGAATGTTTTTCGGGTTTTTCAAAATGTTCAACTTTCACCCATGAATATGTCATTAAACAATCGTTGTTTTGTGTTCAGGTTCCGTCCCACATTCAGCATCAGGCAGCAGTGTTGACCGTACAGCAGCAGCAGCATTTTGTAGACCCTCAGACCGGGACCCCACAAGTGTTAGCCCAACACCCGGGCCCCACGGTGCAGACAGCCAGCCAGGTCCAGCAGGCAGTGTCTGCCGTCTTGTCGGGGGTTCCAGACAGTCAAGCCGTCCTCCCAGCGGTACATGCAGTTGCGGCTGCTGTCGCCGATGTTTCAAACGATCAGCATGCAAATCTGGTGGTGGCACAGGTAAGGAACATTGTGGCTGTGGCTTTTACACCTTCACACCAAAAACTGACAAGAACAAATGAACGTAATATTAATACAGGAACAAATGAACGTAATATTAATATTATTAATAAATATCACAGGTGAGGAATTGTGTGGCTGTGGCTTTTACACCTTCACACCAAATACTGACAGGAACAAATGAACGTAATATCAATACAGGAACAAATGAACGTAATATCAATACAGGAACAATTGAACGTAATATTAATATTATTAATAAATATCACAGGTAAGGAATTGTGTGGCTGTGGCTTTTACACCTTCACACCAAATACTAAACAGCAGGTTTCTTTAACTCTGTATTAGACAAAGTATCACCTCTGTCGTACGTAGTGTTTTTCCTATTTTGTTTTAGCATGGTGCAGCACCATGCCTCAATAGTCTAGCACCATCTTGCCTTAAAGGGACATTCCCGAGTTTGCTGCTATTTTTAAGATGTTATTGATTAATAGAGACTTTTTAACGATTGTAATTACATATCCGATATATTTTTCTGTATAAAATCTTAATGACTGTATATTAAACGTGTTTCTGATAGTTCTAATATTTGTACTAGGTTAAATTTCATTTTATTTCCAAAATATAAATTTTTTGTACGTATGCACGGCTTCTAGAATTTATATAAAATCCACTAGCCATGGGATCAGAGAATTAAAACATTTACTAGCCACATTTTTTAAATTATTATCCCTACTTTAGTTAATATAATTTTACTGATAGTAATTTGATGTGTTACCTAGTAAAGCGAGAGAAAGATTAAAAACACTAAGATTGGGGGGTGGGGTAGGGGTAGGATATTCATATTTACCAAATAGACTTAACTGCAGCATTTAACCATTTTTCACCAGTCGTTGGGCATGGCAATAGTGGTTATTTACTAGCCCAACACTGAATATCACTAGTCGTGGGAATGGGGCTACCATAATCTAGAAGCCCTGGTACGAAATTATTTGCAGACAGAATCTGGTTTAGGCTTCTTACAAATATTTAGACGACCAAAAAAACCTTGATTAGACAGACACTGATATTCTAAACAATTTTTTAAATTAAATATGTAAGTTCAATCGTAGAAGTAGTTCAGTTGTAGAAGTAGTTATTAGTCAGAAACATTTTACAATGCAGCAAACTCAGGAATGTCCCTTTAATATGTGCCAGACTGCCTGAGATTTAACACCTTTTTCAGTAATTAACTCTAAAATTGCATTTATAAATCACTCACAAATGTATTATTAATTATTAAATTTTTCCTGTGTATATTTTGTCTTTCATTTATTATAAGCTCATCAATTACATTTATTTTTTATTTCAATAAAACATTTTTATTTGTCTTTAAATGCACTGTCACAGATGGTTGACCTAATTATTGACCTAACAAGGAATTGTATGACAATATATACATTTGATTTGTACCTAAAAGTACTTTATTGGACCATCTACATAACGACCATATCACACTCATTATTGATATTTTATAAAAATAATTGAATTATGGATACGGTCCATAATTCTGAGAAAAATAACAGCTATTTGGAGAGCAGAGGTGTGACGTATTATTTCGAGTTACGTGACAGGCATTCCCCGAATAACCACACTGCCAAAACAATTTACCAAGCTCGTGTAACGAGAACACATGACCGTCCTATGCGACGTAGGGTAAATAGAAAAAACAACAATAATGAAAATAAGTTATTAAAAATAATAAAAACATGTACCGAATGATAATCAGCTTATACATTACCGGTAGTTTATTTTAGCAACAGACGCATTTTAAACATCAACACTCCCGATTAGTTAGGCCTTTGCATATATTATAAATACATTTATCGTTAGTCGTACGCGAAAAACTAAACATCTGGATCATGAACACCTTCATTTTCTACCTTGTAAAATTCATTATTATACAAACTATGCCATAACAGCTGACTTGGGACAGGAAATGTTACATTTTTAAAGAATACGCTGAACTAGACGATGTATATATATATACGATGTGACAATATATACGAAGGCCATGCATAGATCCTCCGCTAACAAGGGCTGGCTATATTAACAGCAAACATGTATATAGGCGGTAAATAAGTATTTGATTCATCCATATTACTGAACTATCAGGAACAGGAGGAATACATACTAAGTACTGTACGAACAGAGCGTTTTCTGAACGGGAGGTGAAGGGTACATGGATTTAGTGAACCCTTTTGTGTACGTTTTCTATAGACATACGAATAGCGAAATATTGCCCATACAGAACTATCAAAATAAATAATAATAATAAAAAATCATATTAATAATAAAATACAATTATTATTATTATTAGCCAACTATACCTTTCTGGGGTGGAGAGTGCGGGTGTTTTATTTGGGAGAGTTTTGGCTGTACAAATGCAAGATTAACGTGTATGAACACACGCACAAATGAAAGGATGAACTTGTCCCTGCACGTAGAACTGGATTCAACTGGGTTAAGTAATAATTCATTCTAATTAAAATTAGCTCCACAATTACATGTGGATCTAACAGCAGCCCGTTGGAGCTCATGTCCAGCTGACCTTTCATTCGATTAATCAAAACCAACCTTTGGACGACAAAACATGCGACGGTACACTGTTTTTTTTTCTTTTTACGCTATACATTAAACCGAATGACCACTTTGCGAACCAGACAAAATAATTTGATAATAATAATAATAATAATTATTATTATAATTATAATAATAATTATTATAATTATAATTATAATAAATGGTGAATTCATGTTCTGAATGTTTATTATTTTTTCAGCGTATTCGCAGTTATTTTCGTTATGAAATTAATAATATATTTGTTCATTATTTGCCATGTGTATAGCCGGCCTCCGTTTGCCAAGTCTCTGTACACGGTGATCATTTATATCAAATTCAAAAATACATTATATGGTTGTCGTATATATAGCAACATTACTACGAATCTATTTTGCCGTAATTTTTTAACTTATAAACATGAAGAGTTCTAACTTTTAAAAATTAAGCGTGTTATGGAATTCCCTCAATCGTAGTTCAAATCAAATGTTTTGGATCACATAGTAACTAGGTTTGGTGTGCCAAATGAATGTAATTTCCATTTATAATCTATATTTAGAGAAATAAGGCCCACTAAATCCGTGATGATGTGCCTTTAATGAACAAAAACGTGGTAAAAATGTCAAATTTCATGAGAAAATACTAGTATGTTCATACACTTGTTTTGCTTAACATTCCTTTCCTTTTGCCTAGGTGCAGCAACTTCATCAACTGTTGACATTGCAGCAGAACCTGGCGACGATCGAGGCGGCATCCCCGATAACGGCCGCCCCTCAACCACTGGTGGAGGAGGATGTGCCTCCCCCGCCGTCTATACCAAAACTGAAACTCCCACCCAAGTGGAAATCAGCCAAGGACAAGGAAGGCAGAACATATTATTACCACAGTATAACAAAGTTAGTAAATAACTAATAATATTGCCCCAGTGTAACAAAGTTAGTAAATAACAAATAGTATTACCACAGTATAACAAAGTTAATAAATAACTAATATTACCAGTTTAATGAAGTCAGTAAATAACTTATAATATTACCACAGTGTAACTAAGTTAGTAACTAACAAATAACATTACAACAATATAACAAAGTTAGTAAATAACAATATTATTATTAACACACTATAACAAAGTTTGTAAATAACTAATGATGTTGCCACAGTGTTATGAAGTTAGTAAATAACTAATAATATTACCACAGTATAACAAAGTTAATAAATAACTAATAATGTTACAACATTATAACAAAGTTTGTAATAACTAATAATATTGCCACAGTGTTATGAAATTAGTAAATAACTAATAATATTACCACAGTTTAACAAAGTTAATAAATAATTAATAATGTAACACACTGTAACTAAGTTTGTAAAGAACTAATATTGCCACACTATAATGAAGTAAATAACTAATAATATTACCACAGTATAACTAAGTAAGTAAAGAAGTATTAATATAACCACAGTGCAACTAAGTAAACATGTCATGGTTATCAACATAGTATAGAATGAAGTTAGTAAATAAGTTATAATATTATCCCAGTGTAACTTAGTAAAAATGTCAAGATTATTATTACAGTATAACCATGTAGATAATGTGTCATGATTATTAGCACAGAAGAAATAAAGTCGTGGAGCGGAGCAGTGAAAAAAACGGCTTGAACCAAATAATTATTACAGTGGTGTCTGTCACGTGATCATAAAACTGACCACTACACAATAAACTATAGCGATTTTTCTAAATATCCGCACGGACAATTTGCCCCAATTGCTGGTGGGAAACATCACTTGGGCGTTGCCTGTATAGTATATTCTATACGGGTAAAACCTAGTAAACAATTAAAACATTAATTAAAGGTAACATAAACAGCTATGTACAGAATAAAACACATTAGTGAAACGTGTACATTACTATATTTACACGGACCTCGCACATTTCACTCACTGTGACACAACTAACCTGAGTGTTTGGCAGTCACTGTTTTCTGTTACCCTAAACCATATGTCAAAATTACCATAAATATTAAGACACCAAATATCTGAAGTTTAAAGTATGTTTTTATGTCTCTCAAACAGATATTGCTTCTTTTGTGGTTTCAGGGTGACACAGTGGGAAATACCCACCTGGGACCAATTAGAAGACATGGATTTGTCCACTCCTGAGTATAAAGTGAAAGTAAGTGTATTGTGATGCAACAACCAGCTTCCATGATGGCACATTTATTAAAGTAGAGTCTGTCGGATAAAATTTCAAAGTGTCCGAAAATATATTTAAAGGGACATTCCTGAGTTTGCCACATTTTTTAAGATGTTATCGACTAACATAGATTTTTTAACGATTGTAATTACATATTTTTCTGCATAAAATATTAGTAGCTGTATATTAAACACGTTTCTGATCGTTGTAATATTTGTACTAGGTTAAATTTCATTTTATTTCCTAAAATATATTTTTTCGTACGTACAAAATTATTTGAAGACAAAATCCAGTTTGGGTTTCTTACAAATTTTAAGGTAACCAGAAACACATTAAATATACAAACACTGATATTCTAAACAAGAAAATATATTTAATATGTAAGTTTAATCGTAGAAATATTTTATTTTTTGGAAACCTCTTACGATGCAGCAAACTCAGGAATGTCCCTTTAAACAGAGCACTGAATGCTGGTATGCTGGAATCAGAATTTGATATTTGCATGGAAATAGAACAATTACAAGTTTTAATAATATTGTTATTCAGTCAGATGGGAAGTAGCTTGTTGGTAGGACACTTACCTGAAATGTCATAAATCTGGGGTGGGTGAACTCAAATGGTGTGTTGTTTCCCCTACTATCCACTGGTATCTGGTACAACTGGTATCTGAAAGGTCATATTATGTAATGCAAAATACACAATCAACTACACTTATAATCAGGAATATGTACTTTCTCATGGACAGTACATACCATGGCCTTTGATGTACCAGTAATGGGGATTCCACCCCCACCCCCTAGTTTGAGGGCAGTCAGGTCTACAACCCATTACACCTGTTTTGGGAAATCTCTAGGAACTGGATATTCTTAATTTATTATCCATCTGAAGGGAACTATTGGTTTCATCTTGTCCTTCCGTCTGTCTGACATACTTTTCACGACTTGGTTTTTGCAAAGCCTCAAAATGTTTATCTAAAAGTTTGTGTATAACCTTATCATGTATAGTTACAAATCAAGTTGGACTTTCATAGCGATTTACCAATGTTTTACAGAGTTATTGCCCTTGACCATAGGAGATACAATAATTTGTTGGGCTTGGTAGGGGACGTATATTGCTTTAAGCGGCATTCTCATTGTGTGATTGGGCCCATTGGGCTATTTCTCCAGCCAATGCACCACGACTGGTATATCATAGGCGTGGTATGTGTTATCCTGTCTGTTGGATGGTGCATATAAAAGATCCCTTGTTGCTTATCGAAAAGCCCATGAAGTGATGACAGCAGGTTTCCTCTCAATATCTGTGTTGACCGTAACCATATGTCTGATGCCATATAACTATAAATAAAATGTGTTGAGTGCGTCGTTAAATAAAACATTTCCTTCCTTCCTTCTTCATAATGCCATTAGTGACACGGACTCGTTGCATGCGATTTGTCGTAGCAACTCGAATCGTGTGTGGCAAGATGTTACATCATAAGCTTCCATGACGTCAAACAAATCTCATCAGTTTAAAAATATTTTGTCAGAAATGTAAGTGGATACAAATTTCCAGTGTAATAAAGAAAACATGAATGTAGATAATCTGCTGATGGCATTATGTAACAAACCACATCTGGACAATAATGCGGTTTATGGACCCATTAAAATCCGGACATTTTGACATTTTAAAAAGCAAAAGCAGAAACCTGGAAGTGACAAACTTAAACGATTGTACTTTAATGTGATTTGATTGGTTGAGAGCTTACAATTTGTCATGAGAAATAGGACATGTTTTAATCGGTACGATTCCGACACAACTTGTCGTATAAGACTAAAGTTGTTCCGAATTAGGTGTTCTCAAGGTACAATTCGATCGCATGTGTCAAGTCAATACAACTAATTGCACAATGATAACATTCATATAGCAGTACCGTCAAAATGTTGGTTCAACATACTAATTGATAATAATATGCCTTGTTTGTTTTATTACAGTCGAAGAAGAAAAGCAAGACGACGACAGCTGCAGCAGACACATCGAGTGACACGAAGAAACTAAAGGACCAGTTCAGACATGAGGTCAGTTTTTAAGTGCTAGACACATTCCTTCTTTAATCATTAAGATTACTGGATTAAATTTTGAAGAAAAAAACACGTTGAGTGGGTACAAGTTTATAATTTTACTCACATATATTCACTTAAATGTTTTATAAATACATAAAATAAAGTTCATATTTGAATCTGTAAGTATTATTTTCATTTATTTTTATGATATTTTAGATAATTTATTATCAATTAAAATTAGGCAAAAAAATTTGAACAGTTGCATTTGCTGTCCAGTGTTATGTCTGTTATTCCCAATAACAGTGGCTTTCTGACCATAATTTTTTTTTTAATCTAACTAAGATTCATATCCTAATATGTGGTGATTTTCCTTGTTTGTAAAACGATCAAATTTATTATCAAATTAGCTGTCACAGTCGACTATTGATCCCTGAAAATGACTGCGATGTGCCGCCATTGTTGTCAAATGAAAATACTTGCCGAAACACACTTTTTCAAATCAAAATTCCAAGGCATTTTCCTAAAAACAAATAAATCTAAAGACACAGGAAGCTGAGTTGTCTTTCATTTCCTGTTGTGTGCAAAACGGCAGGAAATAGGAATTGGAGTATTCACTGTATGTTGACTGACGTGATGTTGGGATGAGATATCTCGTCTGCACTAGTCGGAAGGTTAAAATGCTATAAGAAACTGGAACGTTCAGCAGTATGTGTCTTGCACACATAGTCACTGAGATGGGCTCATGTCGTGTTTGGAAAGACCTTACCAAATAAACACAATATCAAAGTTTTAACTTGATATTCTGTTTTATAGTCTGCATGCATTAATTTTACCATAACTGGTGCAACAAAGGCCATGGTTTGTGCTATCCTGCATGTGGGAAGAGCAAATAAAAGATCTCTTGCTGCTAATTGGAAAGAGTAGCCCGCGAAGTGGCGACAACGGGTTACCTCTCAAAATCTGTGTAGTACTTAACCATATGTCTGATGCCATATAACCATAAATAAAATGTGCATCATTCAGTAAAATATTTCTTTGCATTAATTTTATTGCTTAGCGTATTCCTTTATTCATTTGTTGAATAGTTCATTTGTTCATTCATTCCTTCATTCATTCATTGTTTCATTTAACACAATAATTTTAACAGCTGGTTATCAAACATTTTGTTGTACCGTTGTTTCTTCCTTTTCAGATGTCTGCCTTTGTTGTGACGTGTCTGAATCCATTCAGAAAACCTGATTGTGTTAATGGAAGAATATGCAGTACAGACGATTTTAAACATCTTGCCAGAAAGGTAGTTTTGACACACTCGTATACACTATATGATTCTAATTTCAGGGTTCTTATGTGTCCTGGAATTCTGTGATTTTAGAATCCAGGCCTGGAATGTCCTGGAAAAAGCAGTAAATTTTTTTGTGTCCTTGAAAAGTCCTGAAAATTTAGGCCAAAAATTTGGTGGTTATTTTCCTCAACTTTACTTTTGTTGTTCTCACGACCTGTCTACATTTAGACAACAATTTCTTCTAAAAACATTCATTCATGGAACATTTTATGTCCTGGAAAAATAAGAAAAAGGCCTGGAAAAGTCCTGGAAATGTCCTTGAATTTCATGTTTTTACAAGTGTAAGAACCCTGAATTTAGTTTGAGGGGCGAGACGTAGCCCAGTGGTAAAGCACTCTCTTGATGTGCGATCGCTTTGTGATCAATCCCCGTCAGTGGGCCCATTGGGCTATTTCTCGCTTCATCTAATGCACCACGACTGGTACATCAAAGGCTGTGGTATGTGCTATTCTGTCAATGGTGCATATAAAAGATCCCTTGCTAATAATCGAAAAGAGTAGCCCATCAGGTGGTGACAGCGGGTTTCCTCCCTCAGTATCTGTGTGGTCCTTAACCATTTGTCCAACGCCATATAACTATAAATAAAAAGTGTTGAGTGCGTCGTTAAATAAAACATTTACTTCCTTCTAATTCAGCTCGTTATCTCGTTACTCGCATGTCACATGTTCAGATAAAATATCGGCTGTAAATAGTCATTTCAAAATGCACTAAGCTGCTAGCAGATGTTTTGATTGGTTGAATGAAAGGTTAACAGGACTGGTGTCATGATTCACTAACCATTGCTTTGTTTACAAGAGGACAGCCACTCCCCAGGATGATACAGGAAAAGATTTATACCAACAGGTTTCAACTTGTAAAAAATCTTAATTTAGTCATTGGTGTCTTTTAGGCTCAATTAACAATGGGGTAGGTGGGCAAGGATAGTTCATTTTAAAAACGGCTTCTTGAAATAAAGATGGCTTCCTGAAATAAAGATGGCTTCTTGAAATAAAGATGGCTTCTTGAAATAAAGATGGCTTCTTGAAATAAAAAATGGCTTCTTGAAATAAACATGTCATGTTTAAGCTTGAAATGTTAGGATGATGGCTTTTCTTCTAAGTGAGATGTCATGTGTTTGTATTTCAGCTGACCCATCACGTGATGGCCAAGGAGCTGAAACATTGCCGCCACGTGGAAGACCTCGAGGTTAACGAGAGTGTGAAGGGCAAGGCCAAAGACTACGTGAAGAAATACATGTCAAGGTTTACCGGCAAATACCAGAAAGATGATGACGATTTCTAATACAACCTGTCCTTGAGGTGCTCTTTTATATGGTGATAAGTCTTCAAAAAGAATGAAACATGACACGGAAACGGTCTAAGACTTAAGATGGGTATGACAAGTATACTTGAGAGATGAAGGCTGTTCACATGAAAGTGAAGACACTTGGTTTGAAGATGAATGCTGTTTTTTCCAAAGGAGAAGACCTTTTGTCCAAAGTTGAAGGTCATTTGTCCAATGTTGAAGGTCATTTGTCCAAAGTTGAAGGTCATTTGTCCTATGTTAAAGGCTGGCTGTTGAAAGTGCACTATCCATGAATTGAGCTATTCCTGAATAAAGGTCTAACACTTGAGCTACTCATGAATAAAACTCTTAATGCTTGAACTATTCCCGAATAAAGCTCTCACAATTGAGTTATTCCTGAATAAAGCCTGACACTTGAGCTATTCCTGAATAAAAAAAGACACTTGAGCTATTCATAAATAAAGCTCTAACAGTTGAGCTATTCATGAATAAATCTCTCACAGTTGAGCTATCCATGAATAAAGCTCTGAACACTTGAGCTATCCATGAATATAGCACTTGAGCTACCCATGAATAAAGCTTTACTGCTTGAGCTATTAATGAATAAAGCTCTAAGACTTGAACTATTCATGAATAAAGCTCTGACACTTGAGCTATTCATGAATAAAGCTCTACCAATTGAGCTCTTCGTGAATTTTAGTGTCTTACTTGAGACAAAAGAAATATGTGCATGTTGATGATGCAGCAGTTCAGGGTGTGTTAAATATTTAGATATCTCCCTCTAGGTAACTTGTGATAGATTAAGTTTGCTAAACCATCAGTACACTGGGTGGTGTGTCCAGGGCCGTGTTATTAGGGCTGAGATCCCCGTAAGTTCATAACTACCTAAGATCACTTTGTGGAACGCGGACCAGGTCTGTAAAATGGCAACCTTTATCTGGCAGCTCATTTAGTTCATTATTCATGTATGGTCTGTCTGTCCGGGTTTTTTTTCTTCTAGATTCAAGTGCTTGGATGAATTTGTAATTTGTATGTCTAACCATCAGCCCGGAAACTAAATGTTGTTTCTAGCTTCAAGTGGTATCTTAAAGGCATATTGTCACAGACTACTGACCTATTTAATGTTCTAGCAAGTATTACCCAAACTGAAATATTTTGATTTGTCCCTAAATGTACTTTATTCAATCACCTAAATAGCCACTGTACTCCATTTATTAATGACATTTTGTAAAAATAATTGAATTATGGCAATGATCCATAATTCAAAATGTCGATACAAATTGCTGCTGTGCGAACACACACAAAAAGAATGTACCCTTGGATGAAAACAGAAATGGTGAATAGAATTAACATTATCATCATTAAAGATTTGCAATATTTATAGCAAGTAGCAATTTTTTGGTAGATCTTAAATAGTGAAATTTTAATTTCTGCAGGTCTAGTATTGTTCGTTTGTTTTTCTAGTGTTTTTATCAGTCCAAAACAGGCTGCCAGTGTTGTTTATGTTTTTTTAATTTTTTATTAGTGAGATGGGGTATTGTAGAATCTGCTGCTATATAAATATCCTCTGTGCCTGTTGTAAATTTCCCCCTCGTTGTATGTCAGTAAAGTGTATGACGTGATGTGATTAATACCGGTTTCCACCATACAGGTGGTTTGAAGGAGAGCATGCACCTTTAACTTGCAGCTTAACATTGTTATAGTGCTCTTAGACCTGTTTACAATTAAACCCGCTTTACACACATTTCTTCATTAGGCTGCCTTTCCATCAGTGCCGTTCTCTCTGTTGGATAGCTGCTTGGTTGTTTACCCATGCAGTTAGCACATTTCCATTGAGGTATTCCTATGACACTGTTCCTTCTATATTTCTCGTTCCAGCAGTGATATGTGCTATCCTGTCTGAGGGTTGGTGCGTTTTAACATATCACTTGCTACTAATGGAAATTTGTAGGAGGTTTCCTCTAAGAATGTTTGTCAAAATTACCATTCACACCATGGGCCCCCCATTGGCCCCACCAGTTAACATTTGAATGTACACAATAAATACACCATTGACCACCCCACCCCCCCGCCCCCATTGGCCCCACCATTTAACATTTGAATG
>JAECMU010210812.1:2592-18765 GCA_016106625.1 Dracogyra subfuscus | reverse complement strand
ATCGTATTGTAAGCCGCCTAATTAACCTCTACTCATCTCTTTTCGACTTTTGGTTCCGACATGGGTGTGTTTACCGATACCAAGCGGCTTTGTAAAAACAACAATAACGGATCGCAAGAATCAAATAATGTTTTATTACAATAATAAATATTAAAGGTAAGCACATGTAGTACTGTTGTGAGTTTGAAGCTACTATGAGATGAGATCGTAATTTATAAACAAACCCATGATAGACTTGCAAAACGTCATTTACGACCAGCCGGGGAATTTTTTTTTCTTTTTTTTTTTCTTTAGTTGACTCTCTTATAAGTCGACCCCCTGGCTATTTGCAGAAAATTTTGGGGTAAATAATTCGACTTATAGGCGAAGATATACGGTAATATTGGAAGAAATTTGCTACATTTCCCCCTTAATAGTATGGAAGCTTTTATGTGAGCATTCCATTGGACAGGATAGCACATACCACAGCCGTTGATAGACCAATCGTGGTTGCAAAATATTTTAGGTGATGTCAAAGGTAACCATCTCGTTTTGAAGGTTTATAAAATCTTGGTTTGAAATACCATTCTTGTCACTAGACTTACAATATTTTCGTGTAACTTCAGCTTTCTTCTTGTTGCTTTGAGAGAAAAAGAAGATTTTCTCAGCAGAAGGATTTGCCCAGGATAAGACTCCCTTCTTGTCCACACAGCACAAAGACTGAAATAAAACAGACATAAATAAAATATTGCTACAGTTGCAATAATATCAAAGACATAATAAATAACATAACTGCCAATCTTTGTCAGAAATAAAATAGGAATCATGAGAAGGTTGGATAGGAAGGGGGAACAAACCCCCTCCAATGTAGGTAGTAGTTTAACATCTATTATCACAAGTGTAAAATACTTTTAACAGTACATTATTTTATTTTTAGTCGCACTTGTTGTTTTACAACTACCAGTTGACAAAAATAGTACTGACCTACATGCTAATCGTGCACACTCCAGAACATGCAAAAAACACTGGTAGCAAGCTTAGTTGGTTATGCTAAAAAGCAAATAATGACTAGTGTACAAAAACGTGCACATCAAACTTCAATAGTCTACCGTAACACATGTATCAATATTGTCCATTTCAAATTCATCAGCATTTCATGTGTTCATTTGGAACAACTTGAGTATTCAGGCTTTCTCGATGAGTAACTGTCAAGGTATTCATAATGCATGACAGGGATTGATAAATCGGTCCTAGAATTTTGAGGGAATAATTTAGGGTTTCCGGTTTTGTTTACAGTAGCCGATGGACTTCTACCATTTCGTTTTCACAATTGGGGGAAAATTGGGGTAAAAACATTTTTAAGTAGTGAACAACCTTAACACTGGCTATAGAAAACAATGCAAAATGGAGAAAGCTTGAGGTGTTTTCTCTTTTATTATACATTACCAATCCTCAAACAAATGCAATTCCCCCCCCCCCCCACGCAGTGGTCTGGTCAAACATCCCTAAAGCCAATGGGATGGCCTAATTCTTCTACTGTATACTGCTCTCTAGTTCCGGTCACGTGACTGTATATTCCTTCTTTTTCACTTCACCTTACGGTCTGGACGTATTTTCCTTGGCTCTGTATTGAGTCAACTTTTGTTTGGTTTTTTAGTTCTTTTTAAATGATACCATGTGTCATTTTTATTCTTAATAATTGGTAATGTTAAAATAAATTTTATTTCTATTGTCATCTATTTAAAAAAGCAGATCAGTAAACCAACAAATAAAACTGGAATCGTTTAACATTATACCAAGCATTTTTTTCTTCAGAATAAAAACATGCAAAGTTTGGAAAAACAAAATGGGCACTCCAGAACATGTTGTGATTAAAATGCCAGGAAACACTCACTGTGACACTCTCCAGCACATGTAGAATATTACTGTGCTTGGTAACAACCTGCGACCTCCCACACAGGATGTCCTTGAACCACGCGAGAATATTCCTCCACGTCATGTCCACACGCGCCTCTTCTACAGAGATCGTGCTGTCACTGTCAAAACTGTTCTCCGCTGCTTGCTACAACAACAGAAATAAAGTTTAACAAAAAAGAATGGCAAATGAGTCAAAATTAGTCCAAGGGCCATAACTCTGTAAAAGGAAAAAGACTGAAAATTACTATGAAAGTCAAATTTTTCATCTTTAACAGTCTATGATAAAGCTATACACAAAATGTCTGCTCATTATTGTGCTGTCACTGTCAAAACTGTTCTCCGCTGCTTGCTACAACAACAGAAATAAACAGGAATAAAGTTTAACAAAACAGAATGGCAAATGAGTCAAAATTAGTCCAAGGGCCATAACTCTGTAAAAAGAAAAAGACTGAAAATTACTATGAAAGTCACATTTTTCATCTTTAACCGTCTATGATAAAGCTATACACAAAATGTCTGCTCATTATTGTGAGGTAATGAAGTGAAAAAAGTCCAAAATGTTTTTTTAAACAATTTTTGTTAAATCATTCTAAAAAGTGTTCAAAGGTCATAACTCTGCAAAAAAAGGGTAAATCATGAAAGTCTTAACTTGGTTTGTAACCGTACATAATAAGCTACACACAAAAGTCCAAGCTAATATCGTGAGGAATTGTAAAAACTACTTTTCATATCGTTCATGGGCCATAAATCTGTGAAAAAACGGTAAATTGTTATGAAAGCCAAACTTTTTTTGTAACAGTATAGGATACAGTTAAATATATTGACGCATTGTGGAAAAAACTTCCAAAAAACTGTATGTGTGACAGATGGACAGAGATGAAACCACTGGGCTACATCCCACCCCAAATAAAGAATGAATGAAATAACAAAGTGAATTACCTTGAAATATCTTGCAATATTAAAAGCAGCAAATATTCTTGCCTGCCCATATGTGTTGAGTGAGAGCCACATGAATGGAAATATCAAGGAAATCAATGGCAGAATACTATGCACCTACAAAGAGAATGTTTTAATTTTGATTAATAATCCATACAGTTCAATATAAATAACAGTTTTAACAATCATACTGATACAAGTAAAATAATGTTCTGTAAATATTGTGTCAAGTGACCATAAATGTGTCGTCATGTTTCTTTAGAATGTTTAGGTGGCTAAAGACTTAAAGCTTCTATGTCTGGAATAGTTTTATTATTTAAGCATTTAGAACAGTTAATCCAGTCACATTTGGTGCATATAACACGCCACACTCAGCTTTGGATTCGCTATGCTGGCGTTTCCAAGTTAAAAATAAACCTGGTATTTTGAAAGTGGGACACTTTTGTCGGGCCGACAATGGGCTAAAAATAGCACGGATCGGCTAGTGTTGCATTACAAAAACCGAGCAGTCAATTATAGCAGACACTCATGTTGACGTTGTAAACATCGGACCACACCACAACACACATTATAAAAAGGCATATGAGTCCGGTGTTTAGAACGTCGCCATGCATGTCTGCTAAAATTTACAGATAACATGCGTTCGGTATTACAAAATAGCGAGCATTGTTCAAACTGGCTAGTAAGCATTTGACGGCATGTGTTAATGACGACAACTCGCGAGTGAATTAAAAGTGCAGTTATGCTTGTATTTGAACTTAGAACTTGATTGTATACGATTGAATCCAGACATAGCAGCTTTAAGAGTTGCGTCATAACACAACAGCTGTTTTATTTTTGATAATTGGAAGATGTTAAATAAACTTCCATTTCTTATTATTTCAGGTGTATGTTCCAAGTGAAACCATGTTCAGTTGTTACAAGCTTTAGCAAGGACAATCAAAATTATTTCATGATGATAAACTTGATATGAAATAGTAGCAAGTGTAATATCCTTTATTACATACATAGAATTGAAATATATAGATCTACGGAAACTATAAAAGTCATATCCGGTGAAAAGTCAAATTTTCACTGTATTTACTTTTTTGTAAAAGTGCATGATTAAATTATGTCCCTTTGTCTCAGTTCTTCGTATTTAAATTTGATGATTACCAATGCATCTTATCGTATTTGAAAAATAAAAAATGTAATTTAAACAACTATGAAACAAAAGGGATAGGAAGTGCAGTAACAATAAAATATCTAAAATGAATTGAATATGAAGCTAAATAATGATGACACAATTTAGTGTCATCAAGTGTAAGGGTACGAATTTAACGGTGTTCGACTCATTTTGTTTTTGTTGGAGTTTTTAGGGGATCGCATTGTCAGGTATGTTTGCAGTGCAGTATTGTTAAATAAATGTTAATAAAGATAAATTTTAATCAAATTTCTTTTTAAAAGTCTATGGTAAAGTAAATTTTCTGGAAAAGTTCCATAGGAAGAAATATATCACGACGTCATATGTTTTCGATAGGATAAGCAAACGATTTTACCAAAAAGCGAAACATATTGTCAAAAATTTGGAAATATATATATAATAAATAGACCATTTCATGGTGTTTTTTCGAATACGATTTTTATGTGAACTCGTGGTATGTGAAAACCATATTCTCACTCATTGCTTCACAATTCGTGAAAATATGGTTTTCACACACCATTCGTTGAAATAAAAATCGTATTCGAAAAAACCTATGAAATAACTTCTATATATCAGGATTTCTAGATTATGGTAGCCCCACTCCCATGGCTAGTGATATTCAATGTTGGGCTAGTAAATAACTACCATTGCCATGTCCGATGGCTAATGAATTTTTTTGGTCAAATGTTGCAGTTACGTCTATTTTGTAAATATGAATATCCTGCCCTCATTCACAATGTTAGTGTTTTTAAGTTCTATATCCCTCTTTAGGTAACACTATTACTATTATTTAGTAAAACTTTAATTAACTAAGTAAAGTAGGGCTACCGAATTTTTAATCATGGCTAGTAGATTTTATAAAACTTCTAGAAGCCTTACCTATTTATACCCATTATCAATTTAAATTTATATCTTTGAGGAAAAAAAGCATTGTTTAAGCATATAACATCTGATTCATATACTACAAAATTTGTTCATTGACTGTGTATGGCGGTTCTGTGGTTTATACTTCAATGAACATAAAAATGTATAATTTTTAAATAACATATTTAAACATACCAACAGCACAATGATCATCTCTGCCCAGTGGCCAACATGCTTGTCTAAATAAACAAATCTCAACGTATTTGTTAAAGTCATCACACCCTACAAAATAAAATATGGATATAATTACAAAACCTAGAAAGAGTTAACATAAATAAGTTATGTTATGGTGGAAAACACAACAACAAAAATCTGCAAATGAAACATAAAATATACCATTAAAATACTGACTAGAGTAACTTTTTACTAATACTGTGTGAAAAAAATCCGTAAAGGGATATACCCTAGATTTTAAACACTACGGAATAGTTTTGACTATTATAGCCATCTATTATAACTGAAAACATATTTTGGTTTGATTTTATTGGTTAGATTAAATGCATTTCCATACATTCGAAGTGTTTTTGGTCATCACAAAATGCATTTCTCATATTTAATTTTTTTATTTTTTTATTTTTTTATTTTTACGAAGCACTCAACACATTATAAGTACAGTTATGTCGAGAAAAAACCCAGTGGGTAGATGACAGGGATCAATCCTAGACCGACCGCGCATCAGGCGGGCACTGTACCACTGGGCTATGCATATTTAAAAATATTCAAATATTAAATTCCTTAGTTATTAAAGAGACAGTCCTGAGTTTACTGTGTTGTAAAATATTTCTACGATTAAACTTACATATTAAATATATTTTCTTGTTTAGAATATCAGTGTCTGTATATTCAATGTGTTTCTGGTCGTCTTAATATTTCTAAAAAGCCTAAACTAGATTTTGTCTTCAAATACTTTTGTACATATGAAAAAACTGTATTTTCAGAATATAATTAAAGTTAACCTAGTACAAATATTAGAATGATCACTAATATTTTATGCTGAAAAATATATTTAATATGTAATTACAGTTGTTAAAAAGTCTATGTTAGTTCATGACATCTTTAATATTGCAGCAAACTCAGGAATGTCCCTTTAAACCTCAGTCTACAATATTCTGAGCCTTGATAGCATGTTTACTATTAAATTACACATCACTAACTGCTTGAATAAATTTTTAAAAATTTAGCAAATCCATTATGTTTGAATTTTAAGCAAACTACAAAAGGTACGTATCTAGGAAACTAGGGTTAGTGAACCTAATATAGGTGTCTGTATATTTAGTATGCTGACGACATTTACCACAACAAGAGGAATTATTAATCTCTCCAGCCAGACTCGTACTATCAAGTGCTTCTCATTCTCCAACATGGTCACTGTCCGGTGAAGATCACAGTCCAGGATGCATCTTAAAACGAAATGTTTTAAAACCAAAATATATAACTGTTTTATTTGAAAAAACACAAATTTCATATCAATAATTTGAGTTATCAATCAATGCAATATGTTTATTTAATATTCTACATGACACATGACACAAAAATTAACTTGATGAAATAAAAGAATTCAAAGCTATAAAGATCGTGAAAGGGTTAAAATCTGTTTTGTGAAATCAATGGGCAGCTACACATATCTCAGCTTCTGACATTTTAATCTGGAAGCAAGAAGAAAGAAGGAAATATTTTATTTGACAATGCACTCAACACATTTTATTTATGGTTATATGGCATCAGACATATGGTTAAGGACCACACAAATATTATTGAGAGAAAACCTGTGGCTGCCACTTCATTGGCTATTCTTTTCGATTAGCAGCAAAGGATCTTTTATATGCACCATCCCAGAGACAGTATAGCACATACCACTGACTTTGATATACCAGTCTTGATGCACTGGCCAGAGTGAGATATAGCCCAATGGGTTCACCAACGGGGATGGATCCTAGACTGACTGCATTCAATGAGCACTGACTGCATTCAAGCGAGCGCTTTACCACTGGGCTACATTCTGTCTCCTAATCAAGAAGCAAATGCTAGAAATTGAGAAGCACTTCTCAATAATTATTTTGCTTATCCTTATGTTAATATACTTGGCACTAATTTCTTAATTTGGACACATGTACTACCGTATAACCAGAAATTTTTGTGGTCTTAATTTTTCGTGGTTTGGGGTATAAAAACATTTCAAGGTTTCTTATTTTCGTCGTTTGCCACATCTAAATTGAAAATGATTTTATCTTCGAGTTTTAGCAAGTCTAGTTGCGAGAATACTTGTTAACGTGTTAAGTTAACAATAGAGCACTCACCTGTAGCCTAATTGGCCACTGTAATACCCAGGAAGCTACTCGCAAGACAACTGATCACAGTTTTTGCTGTTGTGTAAAGCCAATTACGATTTGTGTGAGATGTTTTCTAAGACAGTCTGTGTAGTGTTTGATATTTAATCTGAGCATGACATGTGTCACTCACACTCTTCAGTGCATGCGGTCCGCAGTGACAATTAATTGTTTTGTGTATCCAGTATTGATGAATGTCCGAGCTGTACATGGTTATCTGTAATATTTATTATTGTGTGTGTAACTGTGCAGTTTTGTGATTATCAAGCAAGGACAGATATAATTATTGACAAAAACAATATATGAAATATAAAAATATTTCACACAATAACTTTAAAAAAAGTATAACTTGTTGTCTTGAATATACTATTCTCTTGTCGTATCCGGTAAACTGCACATGCCAGGAAATAAAATGTTCCGATAAATTGTCAGTGCGTTATGGTTTTCACAATAAATATTTTCAAGGATTTATATTTTCGATGCCGATTACTTACCCTCGAAACCCACGAAAATAAAAATCCTCGAACATTTCCGGTTATACAGTAGCTTGGAACTGGAAAACAAAATCGGCTTGGGAAACTGATCGTTAGAAAGAATATTGTGTGTTGTGAGTGACAACAGAAAGGCCTTGACCTTAACTTTTTTCAGTGGTAGCCCACAGGACTACCAGGTTGCAAAGTCTGGTAGTCCTCAGTAAAAACTGGTGCCCATAATTTCAATAATATTTTTCTTTTAAATAATTTAATTTTAATTAAACATTTTGTTTTAGGGTGTTTTTGTTTTAAATCATGAGCAGTATATATTTATAGCAATTTACATTACTGAATGAATATTTAACAACACTCCAGCACCAAAAATACACTGGCTATCGGGTGTTAAGTCAAAAGTGCAAAAAAAAAGTCTAGTAGCCTGGTGGACTACTAGATTTAGACATTTGGTAAACCTAGTGATAAACTGGTAGCCAAAACAGTCCGGGCTACCACTAAGGTCAAACCCTGAATTGATGCTGCTTGCTCCCTGTTAAGTTCAAATTTTAGGACCGAGCTACAACAAACATGTTCTTCTTTTCAAGAATGGTCCTACCTGATATTTTTAAGAAAAGGAGTTTCTAGAAGAAGAAATTTTTTCGCTTTCAGTGGAATTGTGGCTTTGGGTTCGTTCGGGTTGTCTGAAAGATTCTCTATTTTGGGAGAATATATTTCTTCTTCCATCAACACCTGTTCCTGGGTTCCATCCAAATCCTAAAATACAAACCAAGGAGGTGAATCAGTGTAAATAAAAGGAAGGAAATAAACACATACAAATCTAGGCAACATTCAGCCAACAATTTATAGTTAAACATTTGTAAACTATACGACTGGTTTCCAAAGTGATCATTTACTTAGTTAAGCAAGCATTAGTAACAAATAGCAGACAGAACTCCCCTCACCCCACACCCAATTATTTCAATAAACTGGTTGTAATAACTATTGGTGTAATAAAGAATAAAAATTATCTTTCACAATTACATATATAATCCAGTTTTAACTCATTTACAAAATAAGAAATGTTTTATCTAATATGAGAGAGAAAACACACTTCTTCCATAATATGGTATACTCTTTTCCATTTGCAGCAAGCGATCATTTATATGCACCATCACATAGATAGTACATACCACAGCCTTTGTTATACTAATCGTGGAACACTCACTGGATCTCATTTACAGAACAAATAAATTGGTTTAATGTTGATATCTACCACTATTTTCAATAGATATAACACTTTCAAAATTGTATTCATTTATATTCAAAAATATCCCAAAGTTTATTCATAAACATTTATCTTTACTTTTTACAAACATCTTTCTTTCTGCATTCTTTTTAACCAATCTCCTCTCTAATTATTCCACTGTACCAGTTACTTATAAACACATACCTCCAAGTCTCTACACTTTGCTGGCACCGTCTGACCTGGTCTGAGCAGGATTACGTCCCCTTGTACAAGCAGAGCTACAGGTAAATTAACGAGCTTGCCATCACGCATTGTCCACTGCAGTGACACACACGGAGAAAGAGGAGAGTGAATGTTCAGGTAGTCGTCTGGCTTCCACAACTCATCTTGAAGAGAATCTGAAAACCCCCCAAATAATAACAGTTTAGAGTAATGCAAAATAAATATATATTAAATGCATATTGCCTGGCTATTATGCAGCATATAATAGTTTTGTTTATGTATCACAGCTCTTTTATTTATTTAGGCTGTTAAATTTTTTTTTTACTATCGTAATATGTATGTATTTTGGAGAACGCCTAGTACATTGTGTAACTTGTACCTAATCCATTTGCTCTTTAAAAAGTAATAAAATGTTTCAATCAAAAAAAGTTTTTACTTCTAAATGTTTTTTTAAATTATGAATTATGGATCAATCCCTGTCAGTGGGCCTACTGGATTATTGCTCATTCTGGTAAATCAAAGCCTGTGCAGGGCTAGAAATGAAAAAATAATCTACATGCACCAGGTGCATGCTGAAATATTTTTTTACATGCACCATTAAAATTTTGCATGCATCAAAACTAAGGTAAATCCTGTTAACAATGAGGAAAATACTATTTTAATTACCTTGATTACAGTGTTGATTATCATTTTCTTTTTAATTTAATTGTCTTAATTGTCACTACCAGTATCACTGTGTAACATCCATGCTGGATCACAGTCACTGTCGGGGGGGTTGGGGGGGGGGGTCTTTTTCAAAAAAATTCAAGTAACAAAAGTTTAAAGAATTAATTAATGACCGCACATGCGTCATGCACTGTGGGTTTTTTATATCATTATACGAAGCTATTCGGAATTATTCGGCAATTCTTGATCAAATTTTAAAATTTCACCCAACATAAACGCCTTATAGAAATCTATAATGGGCCTATTACAAAAACATACAAATATTTGTGTTTTGTATTAAGCAAGTTATCAACTTTTTTTTAACTCGATAAGATCAGTTGGTATAATATAAATTAGCCTATGGAATTCGACGAGAAGTTGCGATTGAAATAATCACTGGCCGACTTTGAGTCAACTATGCGAGTAACGCACTTGCACGTTTGCAATCATTTGATCAAGTGCCCTTATTTGAGATCGAAAATGTTCAAGATAGTTACGGTACTTTGTAATGATCACAGATCTGGCGGAGTTAAATTTGTCAGTGACGACAACAACCATGTTATGCGCGTGGATACTCAAAGTCAGTCTCGACCACCTTTCCTGATACCGTTCACGGATATAACCGAGATATTGCTGGCAATTTTCGCAAAAATATTTCACGGAAATGACCGAAAACAGAAAGGGCGCCATTGTTGCAAGTAGGATTATGGGATACAAAATGGATACACCCATAAAATAAAAGTTTTAGTTTTCATGTGGCAAACAGATTACAAAATGCATACTTGAGTCTGAATCTGGTAGACAACAGGATACTAGTATACGCAATACACAGTACTTGAAAAATATTAGTATGCACAGTGTTCACCCAGTTTTAAAAGTTACATGCACACGCAAAAATCAGCATGCAGCGGTGCAAGTACTAACACTGCATTTCGAGCCCTGCTGTGATAGTGCATATGAAAGATACTTTGCTACCAATGGAAAATATGTAGCAGGTTTCCTCTCTAAAACTATATGACAGAATTACCAAATGTTTGATGTCAATAGCCAATGATTAATAAATCACTGTGCTCTAGTAGTGTTGTTAATCTAAAGTTAAAACACACTTTTTAACTTTTTAAACCTAATAATATGACTATCAACAACAAATCAATTTAAATTTATATTAAAATATACCAGTACAGTTAATCCATTAGACAAAACTACCCGTTACAACAGGCTGCTTTTTTTTCTACCTGTGGAACCAGGGTTTCTGCCAGTGGGTAAAACAGGTATGGCACCATACCCAAATATTTGCCAGTTTTTATTTGTTTAAGTTAACATTTTAACACAATTATCATTTGTTTAACCCTAAACCTAATCCAGTTTCTTTTGTGAGGAGGCCTCTCATACACCCTTTCCACACTGCAGTTGCATTTAGCATACACATTGTAAATATTCAATTTGATAGTGCCAGGTTTGTCAATGTCTTAATAAATAAATTTAAAAAAGGAATATAAAATTATAAAATGTTTCTACAAATGGTTTTTTTGACATGTAATCTAGTTAACTAGAGAAACCCACTGCTACTACATAGGCTACTCATACCAAATAGCAGAAAGAGACCTCTTATAAGTTATATGTACTTTCCCATTGACTGGGCAGTACATACCACAGCCTTTGCTATGCCAGATATGTGGCACAGGCTGGGAACAATACCAAACCTGGTGTGTCCCACAAAGCACTCTTCCACGTTACTTCCCATCACCCCACACCCTGATTTTGAAACCAATTAATCTGCAATGTGCAAATATACGCAAACATGCCTACCATATGACAGTTGACTATGTAAAAAATTAAAATCAAGAACAGAAAATTGCCAGTTACTTTTTTTTTTAAATGTCAATTTTTATATGAAATTATTTCGCCAAATTAAAATAAAATTCGCAATTGTTGAATGCCAGAGCTAGCCCTGAGTACATGTACTAAATAAAGAATATATCTGAATAACAAATATACCTGAAGGTAACTTATCATTATAAATTACATTTTTTTAATTAACTCTTTTTAAACAGGTCTCACCCCACACATCTTTAATAACTTGTTTCATGACTGTTATCAACTCCATGTTCTCCATTCTACTGTGCCACAGGTTTAGTGAAGAGTTGAAGACCATCATGGAAAGCAAGAAGGTTGCCTCAATCAACCACCATCCAGTATTTGGTCCTTCCCTGCAGATAAAATAAATATTACATTACATTGAAAAAAAAAACACAAGCAAAGTTCCACTGTTTATCAGCCATGATCAATCATTTATTTGAGTCGATGAAAAATATATGTAAAGGACTATTACTTAAGGGCCTGCTACACAATACGATAGAATCGGACCGAGTCACTCGTACAAGTCAATGGTAACCATGGTAAACAATATTGTGTATTGATAAGAAGGCGGCATGTTGTAACATCTCTGTTTTTATATAAATGACTGGACACACCCAACAAAGAGTGGTGCCACTGTTACAACTCTGTGAGCTGTTGGGTCTGGACCGACGACAAGCGAACAGAGTCAACGTTATTTGAGCCACAATCTGATTGGTCAACGTCCCCAAACGTCCGATTCAATCGTATGAAAATAGAACAAGTTCTAAACTTCGACTCGTATGAGTGACTCGGGCCGATTCAATCGTATGACATGCTACACGTTACAATATGCTTGTTGGCGTTGCAATCCGAGTCACTCATATCGTGTAGCAGGGCCTTTAGTGATATAAAGTAATACAAGTATATAACACTAGAAGCATTGAGAAATGTTTTTAGAGAGATAACATTTACTTACATATTAACACTTACTTCAATATTTTAAAGGTGTGTCACGATACACCAATGCATCATAATAATACTGGTGAAAATACAATACACAATAGCATTGCATGTATATCGATTCCTATTTTGACCATGTATCGATTCCTATATTAATTCTGTATTCATTTACCAACACCAATTTGTACTGGTATGTACAAAAACCACAGTGGGCAGAAAATACTGGAATGTGTCTGCTTATGTTAATATGTCTACGATGTGGTGTTTCTACATTACAACCGTGTTTAATCAGTGTTTCACTTTTATCATGTTTACTTCTTATTTTTAAATATATTCACCTAAGCTTCAACTTGTTGTTTTACTGGGAAAACATTGTGAAATCAGGTATTGCAATACATACCACATCGTGGGCTATGTATCGTGATACATATCGTATCATAAGATAGGTGCATCGCAGAGCTTCAAGATTATGGTAGCCTCATTCCCATGGCTAATAATATTCCATGTTGGTCTAGTAAATTTGTTTGGGTCAAATGTTACAGTGAAATCTCTTTTGTAAATACAGGGCTTCTATGTCCCTTTAATTAAGTTTTTAAAAACTAGGGTATGTCCCTTTAATCTCAAAACACATTTGCTACAATTTGTACCTTGTATCACCAATGCAGAAGTAAGCGATGAGCAGGCAAATTACAAGAATAGCAATGATGGAGCACGTTGTCCAGTGGTACAGGGAGTGGATCACTGTGTGGTGAAACGAGCGGAACGCTTTCATCCAATCCCCTCTCTTCTTCGTCTCAAACCTGTCAATCTCCTGCACCAGTTCAGTGTACAGCGCATCAAGGGCTTCTTTTGTTTTGTATCCATGATTCTCAGAATTCTGATTAACATCCGCACCACTCTCCTGAAACAAATAAATGCACAAAAATTAAAATTATATATCATTTTATATACATGTATTTTAACTAGCTCTGATGGCCACAATATTAAGTTTCCACCCTATTCCTCTATCATACTTCCCAACCCCATACACAGTGTACGATAAACTCCCATCTAAAATCACACATAACATTTATGTAATCACTGGCTCTTAACTGGGGGTGGGGTTGATTGATGATGGTGATCCACCCCCTGGTCGAAGGGTAAAAATAATTCTGAACATCCATATTAGTGTTCTCGCTGGGTGAAAATTAAAGGAGGGCGGCCGCTCATCACCACCCTTCAAAAAAAAAAAAAGGGGGGGGTGGGTAGTTTGGTTACCATATTGTTGTGTGTTGATAGACTTTGTAAAAAGACATACTCCTTATTTTGCCTACAAAAAAGTGCAAAAAGGTTTATAAATAATAAACACAAGCAGATATTATTGGTCTGATATTCACAAGCAGTTCTGTTTTTGCTGGACCGATCACAGTTTTAATATTATTATTTTTAATAAAGATTTCAAGATATGCGAAAAACAATAACGGTATTTGTAAAGTGATACATTTTTGTTATTTCCATCTTCATCGAATGAATTGATCGCTGTGATAAAATATTATCACCAGTGTGACGGTACATGCTCTTAAATTTGTTTCGCCTGTGGCGATTTTAATTGTGTTAGAGGGCCGTGTGCAGTTTAATTGCACTTAGCTAGCTGGGAAACTTGTTACGTAAGACTTCGCGCGATCGGACCTTCCAATATACACTTAGTCCAGATGTGGCGAGTAATTACGCAATACCTCTGCGAGTGCGGTTTCGACGACCGTGTTTTGGCGACAATGGCGTCAGTAAGTCTGACGATCAGAGAGAAATATACCGACTAGTAGAGGTGAAATATCAGATGATAGGGGGAGGTACCGCCTTGTACCCCCAGGCCAATTCTGATTTTATAATAAATAGCTAGTTTTTAGAGATATCGAGGAGAACGAAAAGGAAGCTTCCAGGAACGTAGTCCGTTTGGACTTGGTAATTATCATTTCTGCTCTGTGTATAACCTTGATGTGATTGATGTGACTTTAAATATTTTAATACTATATTATACCAATATTCTTTAGACAATGTCTTCGCTCATCTGACGAAGTAAATCGTAGTCTTACTGTTCTATATTTTTATACGAGTATTTGGTAATATAAAGCTTAGCCAGTCATCCTAGCAGACCTAGGTAAACTGTAGGTTATTGTCTTTATTGTGATAGGTACCAGTATTAATTCTGTGTTACAAGGTTACTGAAGGAGTAGTTAGGGTTAATTAAAATTTAACCCGGTAGGAATAGAGCTGTAATTCCTTTATTAATTAAGTTCCCCGGGAAGCATTCCTAAATTATCACACGTTACTGAACGAGTAGTAAGGGTTAATTAAAAATTAACCAGTTAGGAATGGTGTTGTAATTCCTTTATTAATTACTTCACCTAGAAGCGTTTATCAATTATCACACGCGTGGGTGTGGTGTAATGGTGAAGTGATTCGCATATTGTGTAACTAGCAAACCTAGAGATTAACTGATTAAGTGATCAGTTCTGGGTTGTTATTATTGCTGTTATTAATTAACTACTACGGCTGTACATTTGTCAGCGTAGGATAATACAGATTCCAAAGTGTATTGTGTTTTGTTGTGTTTTGAGTAAGCTAAACGTGCTATAATAATATATACTTATATAAGATTGTATCTCTGATCATACCTAGAGACGAGCCATACTAGGGTTTAACAGCCTGTTACAGAGAGATCTAATAGATATACAGTTAGGATAGATATTTGATAATCGTGTTTTATTCAGTTACGGGAATTATAGAATCCCCGTGACAGCCAGCTTTGTAAAGGTGTATATATTATATTATTTGGCACTCAAGATAAATGATTTTAATGATAAACTCTACCACTTCCGTTGTTTTTATAAGCGTTCATACCCCCCAATATGAAAAGTTTACAATATTTTATAAAGAACTCCCGAATAAACAGAATGACATAAAGTAAAAATCATCAGTTACAAGTTACAACCTATTATATCTGCGACTGAGGACAAAATATTTGACGATAGTTAGTGGAAACAAAAGACAGAATGACCGTTCTGATCACGTGACAAATTTGGAGCCAAATAAGTGGAGGTATTTTTTTGTTTCGTTTTTTTTTCATTCGGAGATGGCCGAATCCGTAAAAATTAAAATGTTTTCATTGTTCACATAAAATATAACTTTTACTGTGTCATACAAATGGTTTTGGTTTTGGTTTGTTTAACGACACACTCAACACATTATAAGTACGGTTATATCGGCGTCGGACATATGGTTATGTCGAGAGAAAAAAACCAGTGGTTAGCTGACGGGGTCATACAAATGGATACAGATATGGGACAAAGTAGAGGCTGTTAAAAATACTGTTAAATTATGCTACGGTAACTACTAACTGTTGTAAAGGTTTCGTCAAAAAGTTTTTTCGTACACAACGCAGCTTGTTTGCTTTGATGTCCAGTGTGCGGACTGATTGTTTGGGGGGGG
>JAECMU010210795.1:16639-29925 GCA_016106625.1 Dracogyra subfuscus | reverse complement strand
CATCCCATTGGCTTTAGGGATGTTCGACCAGACCACTCCGTGGGGGGGAAACTGCCTTTGTTTGAGGATTGGTAATGTTAAAAGAAATGGATTTATCAACAGTACAAAACAGAAATGATCACTGCAACAAGTCTCTCTGTCTTTCTCTTTATCACTCACTCACTCGCACTCGACCTCCCTCCTCCATCTCTTGCTCACTCCCTCCCTCCTTCTCCCCCCCCCCCCCTCTCTCTATCAAACGTACAAAAACATGTTTTTCTGCATAATTAACCATGCTCTGAGTAAAACATATATATTCAACTTTACCATTCACGCCAAAAAGCTACACAGTAATAGCCTAATGAAGTGTAATTTATCTACATTAAAACGAAACACAACCACCAAAAAACCTGTTAATATTCAGCTCTTTATATTCATCTCGGATTTCAAGGTCTATTCCTTGCCGAGGTGAAGTATGACAGCATGACTCAGTGAAAAGTTATACCAACTGGTCCTCCGACTCCTGAAAGGGTCATATTAGCAGGTTTGGTTGAAAGATAGTGGCTAGATTAATGTGGATCACTGCCAATGATGGATGAACTGAGCCAAACTACTTATAGCAGGTTAATACACATTCACTCATACAGCCAACAACATACTTATCTTCCCATATGTGAAGGATAAAAGGAAGAAAAAACAACAAAACGTACAGCTCGTTTAAGATCACGGACGAGTTGTTCAAGACGTCCCACGGAGACGTCCATCTGACTCAGTTTCTGGTTGATGAGTCGAATCTCAGCAGAATTCTTAGTCTGAAAAATACAACCATGTGAAAAATCAGGGCACAATATTTCATGTGAACCGTTTTTCTGTTATGCAACTTTAAAACCGTGAAAAATGCCAGTCGGTTAGGTGGTGAACAATTACATTCTAAAATTAAAAGTACCACATATCAGTAATGAAAGTGAAAAACAGTTTATAATTCTGCACCACAAAAGTAGCATAGAACCATAGTTCAAGTGTTTTAAGATTCGGTAGGCCTAACTCATCGGTTATGAGAAATATATTCATGTAACCAAACAATCGACTAAAATGTGTTGAGTGTGTTGTTAAATAAAGCATTTCTTTCTTTCTTTCTTTTTTATTTGTTTACACTAACCTCTGGTTTTAAAGTAAAGATTTGTATTGTGAAAAATATGTTGTATTATTTAACAACTAGGGTCTGCCACTTTAAAGCTTCACAAAATATACATGTATATCACAGTATATTAAACAGACCTGTCAACCCTCCCGGATTCCGTGGAAGACTCCCGGTATTTGATCAAGTCTCCCGCAGGAAAAACGTTTCTCCCAGGAAATAGTTATTTTCTAAGCATAAAAACAATTCAAGCTACCAAGGCTGTGTATTGATATTTAGTGTTGCAATATATAAAACTATCCAATTTAGTCCTAATAACACCGCTGACTCGTAAAATGTCTTCCCACTAGATTACACAAAGCAAAGTTCTTTGGCTGGAAGTGCCAGAGTAGACAGGAACGCATGCATCAATACACGTGATGTCAAAATCACATGTCACAGAAAGACCAATTAGCTGTATAAACAATACTTGTATCAGTGAGATTTGTAGGTTTGTGCAGTAAAAAGTTAGTAACAAGAGTACACTTCCTATTATTAATAAATCTTGTATTTGACATAACGTTACTCACGGAAATAGGTATAATTCTGGTATATTTCACATGATGTCAGTAATGAGCTTTTACTTATTAGTTGAAATACAATGTTTATTGCATGGTTATGGTGATTTTAAATAAGTACCACACCACTGTACTTTATTGTAGTAAAAACTGAATATTAATTTACAAGATTTAGGCCTATATAAATTTGTCTTGGGTCTACTTTTCACAAAACACAAATAATGATGATTGCAACCTGTAAGTGTAATATCGTAAAGATTTTTTTTTTAATGCCAATAACTATGGTTGACAAGTATACATGGCATTATGTAGTATTCATATAACTTATTGTGTAGTTAAGAAATCTCCTGGGTTTTTTTTTACAAAATCTCCTGCTTTTTTAACACACACCTCCTGCTTTCTCCTGACTAAAGGTTGACAGGTCTGTATTAAAGAATATTTAACCTATCAATAACCCTTCTATAACATATACCTGTTTTAAAACTTCATTAACACATACATCACTGTATAAAAGTCAATTTCAGAACAGCTGGAAAATGCCAAGCACACAGAATTGCTCACCATTGTATTCTGTTTCATGTGAATGCTTTGTTCATGTTTGGTCTTGTTTACTTGAAGCTCTTCTATTTTCTTCTGTATCACCATTTCTCTATCTTCATATTGAACCTAGAAAAAACCATCAACAAACAACCACAATAAATACAGAAGAAAAAAACCCCAATCCATCATTAAGAACAAAAAAAGACAGAAATGTCCGATATTGTACTAGTGTGCCAAACCAGTACCCCCCAACAAAACCCCACCCATACTGGTCCACCAAACTTTACTGTTATTTTATCAGTATACAGCAGAATGTATTGCTTCAAATGTGTTCATTCATTGAACAGATCTTATGGTCTGACACAGCAATTGCTCTCATTTGTGTGTGTCCTTGCAAAATGAAAAACAGTTTGTTTCATCACACGCTGATATTGCTAATATGTTTTACTCAAAATTAGTATGAATTTGACATGGAGATCAAACAGGTTTCCTACATAACTTCAGGAGAGTACAGATAGTTAAAACTACATACAAGAGGGTGGATGCAGTAGATATTTCATTATTACTTTGAGCAGCTAAAAGACAGTTTGAAATTGTGACATACAGAATCTGGACAACATGGAAAATAAAATCTTTATTTTTTCCCTTAACAAAAAATGGAGGTGGGCTGTGGGACTGGTGGTTATAACCTAGAAAAACTCATCTTTCAGCATTTTAACTTGTATTTTATGACTGGACTAGTTATGTCCTTTCTGCACCCCTAACTAAAAGATAAATATTATTTATACCTTTAGCCCATTGTGTTTTAGTACAGAGTTGCTGCTTGCTGTTTAATTTTTGCAATCTAATACAAAAGTTAAATTCACATCTGATAAAATCTGACAAAGTTGACCTGACATAATATTTAATGGTTGTAAAACATTTATAAGCAGATACATATTACTCCGACAATGTATCTTTTAACTAAAAACTGTTGTTCCATAATTCATTACATTAAACATACCTTATTTTCTTTTGCTTCACTTATCATAGTCTCCAACTTTTTCTTCATGTTTTCAAAAAAGCTCCTGTATTTCTCAGTTGTTATGTCACCTCTGTCAAAACCTGAAATGAATAATAATTATTTAAAAGTTGAAATATATTAAAAAAAAAGACCAACAATGTTTTTTGTTACAAACAATAGCTTACTATATGACAGTATTATTAAATATTAACTGTAAAATACCTGTAGTTAATTAAGCCATCACACTGGCTATTTACCATGATACATTCTACAATGAACAAAAGTCAATTTAATCTTCAGACGACTGGATTAATTTTTGACAAAAGCCATGTTGAGTGGGTAAAGTTCATAATTTTTAGTCACTTAAATAATTTATAAATACATAAAATAAAGTTCATATTTGAATCGTTAAGTATTATTTTTGTGGGTTTTTATAATTTTTATGATACTTTAGATAAGTTAATGTTGACTAAAAATCGAAAAAGTCGTGCTTACTTACCAACATTTGTAGCCAGCTGTACAGTATTTATGTCCATTATTCCCAATAACAGTGCTTTTCTGACCAGAATTTTTTCTCTCCAATAAACGAACTATGATTCATATCCCAATATTTGGTAATTTTTTATGTTAATAAAACGATCAAATGTATTATCAAATTAGCTGTCACAATCAATTATCGAAAATTACCGTGATGTGTCACCAATGTTGTTAAGCAAAAATACTTGCCAAAAACTATTTTTTCAACTCAAACTTACAAGTGATATCTTTTAATGTAACTTGTGTTTAGTTAAATAATCAACAGTAGGTCTATCTATTATGTAAATGTGCTTATTCGAGTTATTCCATACTTTAAAATAAAAATACTTCTCATCAAAGATTTGACACTAACAAAATACTAATAAACATTACAGAAATCTGTCTTGACATATATCTTTCTTTTGGATTTCTATACTGTGTACATGACACCCAAAATGCATCTAAAGACAACTGAATTGGGTTTTTTTAAATACCAATGTCACTGTCACAAATGTGTTTGTGACATGTGAATGCTTTTCTTATATTATCATGTAGAACTGCGTTTCTTGTGTTATTATATATACTTTTTTAAATAATATTATGAAGGATTGCATTTCTTTTGGAGAGTAGTATTGGTATACGTGATTAGATGTTTCTTGCACGGACGGCACGGTTCTTGTCAGTACGTGCAGAATGTGCACTGTGAGTTATAAAAGGGGTGACATGTACAGATTGTGGCAGTTTGGTTGTTACTTGTGTGAAGTGACAGGCTGGCTTAAGAGTTTTCAGTAAGCTGGGAGTATAGCTGTTAAAACATCTGCGGAAGTCTGCCAACTGCCCAGAGGACATGCCTTTGGAGGGACTTGGATCCCAAGATGTCGTGAAAACCTGGATTTGGGTTTTGAGAAGGGTCTGCGGAACCTTGATGACGGACGGTGTAACAAGTGCTAAATGCACGGGTGACAGTAGTCTTTTATGTAGACTGTGGGTACTGTGGATGCTGTGGGTACTGTTGGTGAAAAAAGTTGGCTCGTTCTGGAGTCATGGACTAACACCTACTCGTTATGGAGTAGAAACCTTTGGACATGTGTGAAAATGTAGTTGTGAGTAATACGTGGTGTTGTCAATGTTGTATGTAATTAAATGCGTTAAATTGCAATTGTGTTCTGTTGTTGCTGAGCAAACCCAGCTCGGTCACTCTGTGACAATGGTGTCAGAAATAGGATTTGCTCAGCAATAAGATTGCAGTAAGATTTGTTTAGTGAATTGTTTTGGTTGTGGTTTTTTTAATATTGTAATTTCTCGTTTCAGTTTTAAAAGCAATTTATACTCGATGAGCTTCAGCCAGTCACTTGGGTGAGATCTTTTCAATTATGTTTGTAAATAGAACATGGAAATAACTGAATAGATGGAGATTTTGTATATATTTGTGATAGTTGGTACTTTGCTAGTATTGGGGTCGAGTGTGAGTATCAAGATGACTAGTGTTGCTGAATTAACTTCCATCGGGACGGTAATGGGGTTAGAGGGTCAAGATCTTAGATCCTGTATCACAGATCAGCAGGCATTAGCTAGGGAAGAAAGGGAAAAAGAGCGAGAATTTCAGAAAATGAAGTTGCAATTAGAAGTGGATTTAGAAAGAGAAAGATTAAATGTAGAAAATACTAGTTTCTGTGATGAATTGGAGAGGAAAGGTAGGGAGTTGTTAGAATATAAGGTGAAATTGGAAGCTTTGGAGAAGGGAGTCTGTAGTAATTCTGTGAGTGGGGTGAAAGGTCCTAAATTACCTTTCTTTGATGAAGAGAAAGATAGTACTGATGCTTATTTGTGTAGATTTGAAAGGTATGCCGAGTTACAGAAATGTGAGGTACACCAATGGGCTATACATTTGAGTGCTCTGTGAAAGGGAAAGGCATTAGAAGTGTATTCACGGTTGCCAGTAGAACATGCTTTGAATTATAATGTCTTAAAAGCGGAGTTATTGAAGAGGTTTGAGTTAACCGTGCATTGATTTAGGAAGAAATTTAGAACTTGTAGACCAGAAAAGGGCGAGACATTAGTGCAGTTTGTAAATAGATTAGGAAGTTACTTGGACAGGTGGATTAGCTGGAATAGTTAAATCATATGAACAGATACATAATTTCATTATAAGAGTTCCATTTTTACAAGTGTGTAGTAAAAATGTGTCGGTGTTCTTGAGGGAGAGGGATTGCAAATCTTTAGGAGAGTTGGTTAAACAGGCAGATAGGTATGCTGAGGTGAGAGGTGGTCCTCAAGCTGTATTGAGGGGGAAAAAAAAAAAAAAAAAAAAAAAAAAATGTATTGAGAAGGGATACATAGGAGGATAGCCAGGTGTCAATGAATAATTTACCAAAGAAAACATTTCAGTCTTTTCATGGTTCGGAGAAAAAATGTTTTAGATGTGGAAGGTCAAACAGAAACCAAAAACACTTTCGTTTGTGAGAGAAGAAAGTCAAAAGTTTGACTGGAATAATGACGAAATTGCTAGAGTGCATCGTACAGAGAATTGCAAAAATAGCTCTGTAGGTTGTGGGTTAAAAGATACTTTAGTGACGGGATTTGGATTTGTAAATGGGCAAAAGGTAACTGTTCTTAGAGATAGTGGTTGTGGAGTTGTAATTCGGAAAAATTTGATCACAAGAGAGCAGTTGTTAGAAAAAATACAATCATGCACTTTGATTGATGGTTCAGTAATCAATGTACCAGTAACACAAGTGTATGTCGATACTCCATATTTTCAGGCGGTGGTTGATGTTTGGTGTATGGATAATCCTATTTATGATGTGGTAGTAGGAAATGTGGAAGGGGTGAAAGATGGTGCAATGGGACAGGCGGTAAAAACAAGGGGTCAGAGAGTAAGGTCCCAGCAGTCTTACCAGAAATTGAAAGTGCCGAGTGGTATAGTTGATATGTCTCCCGATGATTTTAGGTTAAACAAGAACAGGATCAAAGTTTGAACAAATGTAGAGAGTTGGCTAGAGATAAAGTCATTAAGTTTCATTAAAATGGAGGACAGACTAGAATGAAAATGATGAATCATTTGTTGTACCGTGAATATCAAAATGTAGAAGGTAGATGTTTTACACAATTGGTTGTACCATTAAAAGTAAGGACCAAGGTGATGAAACCTGCTCATGCGACTTTGTTAGCTGGTCATCTAGGGATAAAGAAAACTGTGGATAGAGTTCTGTCAGAATTCTATTGGCCGGGTTGCCAGAGTGATGTAAGTAGGTTTTGTAGATCGTGCGATATCTGTCAGAAGACTACTTCAAAAGGAAAGGTACGCAAAGTTCCTTTGGGGCATATGCCATTGACTGACATGCCATTCAAACGTGTAGCAGTGGACTTGATAGGACCCCTGAAGCCAGTCACAGACAAGGGTAATAGATACATCTTAACCCTAGCAGGCCAGCGGATTTCACGGTAACGATCGTTACTGGTAGCATGCCGGCAAAACCACGGAACCGAAATTTCGTTTCCCATGATTATTATGTAGACATTTTTTTTAAAAATAATTTATCTACATGTACCTCCGTTTTGATAGCCTTTAAGAAATTAGGCCCTCGTTCGTAAATAAGCCAACCCCCAACTTCGTCACCTTATAAATAACACGAAACTGCAAGTTTGCTCAAAGTTCATTTAAAAGGTCATGCTTCCTGCAGATAATTAATTAAACACAAATGTAACACAATATGTTACCACCAGTGATATTTAGCAGTCTAACAGTAAAAGTGTGTAACATTGTTTTCAATTTCATGCCTGCAGTATTCTTTGAAGTAGTATCCAAGCCCAAGTCTGAACTAAAAACCAATGTCTATTTTTACCACCACGGGTCCGCAGTTAATGCTAATTAAGCAAATACTGTATTCTGATTAGCTAACAACAATGACCTAGATTGACAATTATTTTTGTAGTGTAAGCTGATTGCCTGTGTACGCGCTACTGAGGTTGTTGTTTTAAGTCTTGACTGCATTAAATATTGGAAGTAAATAAACAGCACTGGTAAGTAATTGTAACATAGAAGGTGTGTTTCTGATAATTAGATGTTAGTAAAAAAAAAACGTTTTATTAATAAACGATTATTATTTATTAATAACAAATGGAACACTAATTAATAGATATGCTACTGATCTTTTTTTGTTTTCTATGTATATGTATATATGTATGTGTATAATATATATTATACACATAATAATGTTTCTCATATAAAACTACTGGAGATAGTTTTCAACACAATCACGACACCCGATTCGGATTTTAGTGTTCGCCATACTTTTATTTGTTGTAAAACAAATCCTGTCCGTAGGCAGGATTGGAACCTTTATTTGATGTAAAAAAAACCCACACCAAAAAACAGTTTGTTATCATTTAAAATAAGTGAGTTGGCCATATTTGAACATATTATCCAACCTGCATAGCGTTTTGACAATCCATTGCATGAGAAATGGGTTCCCATAACTTTTTTTAATGGAACCTAAAAACAGCTTCCGATGGGTTCCCATGATCTCAGGACACGGAACCCAAAAAGTGTTTCCCATGAAATTTGAAATCCTATGGCTTGCCTAGTGGATTATGCAACTAGGTATCCTGAGGCTGTTGCTTTACCTCGAATAGAAACAGAGAGGGTAGCCGAAGCTTTGGTTGATATTTTCAGTAGGAGTTCCCGAAGAGTTATATCAGATATGGGAACCCAATTCACGTCTGATTTGATGAAAGAGATAGGGAGATTATTGTCCATTAAACAAATCACAACCACACCCTATCATCCAATGTGCAATGGGTTGGTGGAGAAGTTTAATGGGACGCTAAAGCGAATGCTTAGTAAAATGTGTGTTGAGAGGCCCAAAGATTGTGACAAATATCTTAACGCTATGTTGTTTGCTTATCGGGAAGTTCCTCAAGAAAGTTTGGGATTTTCTCCCTTTGAACTTCTATATGGGAGAACCGTAAGAGGTCCCATGGTTATCTTGAGAGAGCTGTGGTCCAAAGAAGTTGATGATCCCATGGTGAAAAGTACATATCAGTACGTGATAGATTTGAGAGATAAATTGGAAGAGACATGTAACTTGGCAAAAGCAAATTTGGAAAAAGTTTCTTTCCGTTACAAGAAATATTACAATATAAAGACTAGAGTTAGTAAGTTCACTCGAGGTGATAAAGTGTTAGTGCTTTTACCTACAGAGTCAAATAAACTGTTAATGAAATGGAAAGGTCCCTTTGAGGTTATCGAAATGAAAGGGCTAATGGATTATAAAATTATGATGAATGGTAAACAGAAAGTGTTCCATGCAAACATGTTGAAACTGTATCTAGAACGGAAAGATAATGCAGTAGGCATGAGTCTGATGAGCATTGCAAATGCAGCAGTGATAAGTGACTCTGAGGTAGATGTCGAAACAAAAGAACAATCAGACGTAACCTCGTTTGGTTTGTCTTCACTTCAGTTTGAAGCCTCGGAGATGTACCAAAATGTTGACGGATCTTCTCATCTTGATGAGAGTCAAAAACAGGAGATTGATTCTTTACTGAGAGAACATTCTGATGTATTAACAGATTTGCCAGGGTGTACTAATTTGTACAAGCATGATATTAAGTTAACAACAGATACACCAGTAAGGCTGAAACAATATCCATTGCCGTATCATACCTATAATATCATTAAAGAGGAGGTAGATAAGATGTTAAAAATGGGAATAATTGAACCTTCGAATTCCCCATTATGCATCACCTGTGGTACTGGTGAAGAAAAAAGACGATACATTTCGGTTTTGTGTCGATTTGAGGGGTTTGAAGAAAACTACAGTGTTTGATGCAGAACCAATCCCTTCAATTGATGAGATATTTGCTAGAATATCAGGTTACAAATATTTTACAAAGTTAGATTTTAGTAAGGGTTACTGGCAAATAGTACTGAATGAGAATGCCAAGGAAAAAAAACAGCATTTTTAACACCTTCTGGTTTATTTCGGTTCAAAGTGATGTGATTTGGATTGGTCACTGCTCCTGCATCTTTCAGTAGGTTGATGAGGAAGTTGCGATGTGGACTGGAGAATGCTGAAAATTTCATTGATGATATCTTGGTGTATACAGAACCTTGGGAGAAACACGTCAGTGTTCTAATGGATCTCTTTAAGAGATTGAGAGATGCTAATATTACAGGTATGTAGGTTTGATAATTAGCGTACTTGTGGTAAGTAGCGTGTATAAAGCGAACTGTGGACCAAATACAAAAATCAAATCGCAAACTTTAAAAAAAGGAACCATCCCATCCTTACTCTCCTTGATGAGTGTAATATTTTTTCTGACATCTTATTGAGTTTAATACTCAAATACAATTTACAGAATAATTTAATTACTATTTTAAAAATACATTTAAAACCCTACGATCATAATTCTTGATATTATTGTTTAGAACGTTTTCACAAAATTTATTTTCATCCATCTGTCTCCTTCTTCAAAATCTGTGTCATCATTTATTTTTGGTGAATATATCCCTTAAAAATCTTACACTTTTATTAAATAATAATGTTCAACATGCTTTTAAAAATATTTTTTTTACAAATAGCAAGAAATCAAACCCATGTGGGCAATACATCATCAATAACATTTACACAAATTTAGATCAGGTTTTTTTTACTTTTTCTTTTTGATATTGCGATAGTAACTTAAATACGAATGTCAGTCAACAAAATACACTGAACGTGCTTAATTGTCTACTTCAGCCCCTTCACCCTGCACCAGGCAAATACAGAGGGAAGGATGACACAAGCGATCAAATAGATCATTTGAATACAAATGAGATTACTATTCATTGACAAGTACCTGCAATAAACTAAAAACATTTACACATTTATTAATGAATCAAAAAATAACTGATGAGTAATTAAATAAAACTGACCTTCAAACTGGTATTCTGTAGCCAGTTTACGAATGATAGTGTCTCTTTTCTGCACACTGTCTTCACGATTCTGAAAGAGTACATCAAAAGATGTACAGTCTTTTCAAAGAAATCAAAATTTAAAACCCCCACCAACACTCAAAAATACAAGCTAGAGGTTATAAGTAGTCTACTTTGAATTGCTATGTCTAAGCCTCGAAACAATCCCAAGCAAGACTGTGATAGTAGCCAAGGTACTATACGAGTCACTTAAACAAAACAGAATCAGGTGGAATAAAATGAAGTCTGAAAACATTCTAAATTCAGTTAACATATTAAACCTGCCTGGCGCCAAGTTTATTTGAAACAGATGACTTCTGTTAATCAGATCTTCTTACTTGACTCTTTCCTTTATTATTCAATCATGTTTTCTTTTACTTTCATCTAGAGCTACATGTATTTATCCTTAAACATTTAACAGACAAAAGTCAAAAACAGAATTTCTAAAAAGAATTGTATGAATGATACTGTATTGTATCTCCTTCAGTTTACAAACCTCAGCCTCCTGCTCAAGTTTCCCAACTTCAACCAAAATCTGTGACTTCTCTCTTCCTAATTTATCTAGCTCCCTGCTTAGCTCATCCTGTCGATGTTTGAACTAGAAATTTGTTTGAACATCAGTTTGTCATATAAACCATGTGACAATGAATACTATTTATGCCTTTAAATATAGAGTGAACAGTCTAAACTGGATTCACCTGAGACCAACAAAATTTGCCAATTTACACAGTTCCAGTATAAACAGATTTCATCCTGTTTTGTTTTTCTTCTTGCGATATCATGATCGTTTTGTTTTAAATAAACCGGTATGAGAGAATGCACTGATGTATGAACATACACTCATAATAATCTGACTGATCAAGTCGCATACATTACACAAGGTGGTGTTCATTGTCTATTGACAATCTAATAGGCTGCAATTATTTCATTTCACTTACATTGTGTAGGTGTTCTAATTACTAAGGAACTGCCATTTTGTTTAAAACATAAAACTGTGTTCCAGTGTAGACAGAGCCAATTACTTCATAAATTTATCAATTATTCTTTTATCTACATCCAAAAGCTGGAATAGACAGCATCCGACTTAGGCCGAGTGTTACTGCTAATATATTAATGGCAACTTAACAGGACCTTGAAAATCATGCTGGTTTATACAAATGACCGTTTGGACAGAGTGCACTGTATCTGATATATTTTACATAATCCTTTAAATTGTTTTAGTTTTCACTATTGTTATGGTATTTAAAATTTGTCTGTCCAATACACCACGTAGAAGAAAATATGAAGTATAAAATTATGACATATACTGTTTATTTGTCCTTTCAGTATCACAATGTTTTGACAAAATTGAAGAAATTATGTCAAAAGAATCTTGAAAAATTAAAGTACTTTTAAGTGGTATTGTGTTAACATCCTAGAGTAACTCGAATCATCGATTCTGGACAAAATCACCGGAGGTAAAGATACTTTAGAAAACCAGAGCTACACACATCTATGAATGGCTGTGAAATGTTTACTACAATTATTAAATAAAAATATATCAAAAGAAGGTTAATAAAACCATCTCTACCTCCTGCAATGTTTCCTGACTGTCCTGCACTTTTCTTTCAAACTGTGACAATGTTTTCTTCAACTCACTCGTTGAACCTGAAAACAGAAGATTTAATTTTGTTGGCTGCCAAACATGTAATTCTACAGCATTACATGTAACAAGCACTTTGAGAGTACTGCTAAAGCTATACATATCCCTTACCAGGTCCAATATATTTTCGTCATCTCCTATGTTCAAGGACCATAACTCTGTAAAATGGTTTATCACCCTGAAAGTCGAACCTGGTCCGTAACTGTATATGATAAGGATATACACAAAACTTCAGTTCAATATTTTGAAGTATTGTGAAAAACAAATGTCAGGAAACTAATTGTGGGACAAAAGTATAGACGGACAGATGGACGGAGATGAAAGCTACAGTCCCCTACGGTTGAACTGGTCGGGAACTAACAAAGTTAAGGAAGGAAGGGAGAAAACTTTTTATTTAATGATGCACTTACGGCAACACATTTTATTTACAGTTATATGGCGTCGGACATATGGTTGAGATCCACACAGATATTAAGAGAGGAAACCCACTGCCGCCACTTCATAACCCACTCTTTTCGATTAGTAGCAAGGGATCTTTTATATGCATCATCCCACAGACAGGAATGTACATACCACTGCCTTTGTTACACCAGTTGTGGAGCACTGGTTGGTAAGAGAAATAGCCCATGGGCCCACTGACAAGAATTTCACAGAAAAAAAAAATGTCTTGCCTACCATAAACATGTTTTGATGAGCTCTGATGAACACTGATAGGTGCAACTATATACCAAGTTTCATTGTACCAAGACTTACACTTTAGGAGAAACTGATCTAAATGTGAAAGTTTAACATAAAAGCTGACACTGTCAGCGGGCAGCTTAGCCCAGGGGTACAGTGCCCGCCTGATGCGCGGTTGGTCTAGGATCGATCCCCGTCAGCTAACCACTGGGGTTTTTTCTCGACATAACCATATGTCCGACGCCGATATAACCGTAATTGTAATGTGTTGAGTG
>JAECMU010210795.1:0-16600 GCA_016106625.1 Dracogyra subfuscus | reverse complement strand
TACAGGATGTATATAATTCTCAAAATCAGTGATTAGTGCTGTTTTTACACTGGCTGGTCTGAAAATGCCCCAAAAGAACCATTCATAAATGTTTACAAAATTATCAGGGAAATGCTATAAATTATTCATTAGATAGAGTGAACTGATCAGATATGACCACCCACTCACCTGGAAAATCATTTTTGATATTTTCTTGCAGTTCTTCGATACTCTTTTCCAGATGTTCCATGTTTGTTGTTGCCTTCTCTACAAAGAAAAACACAAAACAGAGCATCTATTATCATCTTACATACCAACAGTAAGTTTATTCTGATTAACACCACACACTGATCAATTATTAGTATTGGATGCAATACATTTGATAACTTTGATATAGTCTTAGAGAGGAAACCCGGTATATTTTTCCATTAGTAGCAAGGGATCTTTTAAATGCACCATCCCACAGACAGGATAGCATATACCACAGCCTTTGATATAGCAATCATAGTGCACTGGCTGGAACGAGAAATAGACCAATGGGCCCACTGACTAGGATCGATCCTAGATCGACCATAGATCAAGCGAGTGCTTAGTTGATGTTATTTAAATTTATATTTATGGATTGGTTTTTTTTAATGACAGCAGACGGCGTAACATTTTTAATGATCTTTATTAGTTTCAGCTGTCAGGCCATATTTTTCTTCAAGAAAATCAACATATCTACTACTTCAGGACTGAGTATGACCCACTGTGCTGTTACAATGTCTCCAGCTGTACTGAATACACGTCCTGATGGTACCGATGTTGCTGGAATACATGACCGTTTCCTTGTTAATTGGGAGAAAACGGGAACTGCCCTATATGATTATATAAACCGTGACTTATTAGCAGCATTATGTTCTCCATGGTCTTTTTTTTGTTTAACACAATACTAGTCTACTAGAACACCGGTGTGACAGTGTCAGACTATTTATAAATTACACATTCGGAAATCTTTACTACCAGGCTTTTCTGTTGCTGCTCACTTAACACAGAAATGCACATATTGACCGAACCAGAGGTTACTGGCCGAGGTGTTTTGAACATCAGCTGAAGTGTTTTGAACATCGGCCGAAGTATTCTGAGTTACTTAAAAGTTAATACAATTTTACTAATAAATAATAGTAAAAATCAGATATGTCACCTAAAGAGAGAGATATAGTTTTAAAAAATACTAACTTTGGGAGGTTGGGGGTTGGGTGCAAGATATTCATATTTACTAAATAGACAACTGCAACATTTGACAAAAAACGTTTCACTAGCCGTCAGGCATGGTAATAGTAATTATTTACCAGCCCAACAATGAATATCACTAGCCATGGCAGTGGGCCTACTATAATCTAGAAGCACTGGTTGAAAACCTCAACACTTACGTTTTCTAAGTTTTACGTCATGGATTTCATTTGCTTTGGTGTTTATCTGTTGCAGTTTGTCCTGCAATGGCAAAAACAAAAAGTAATTTTATATCATCTGCAAACACAGCTAATTTAGGATGCACCAACTAATATGCTATATTTAAACATGTGTTTAATTTGATAATATAAAAAAAAAATAAGAAGAACTATCTATCCATTTTAATACAATTACTTTATTAAAGTATTTTGATGTTGTTTTTTAAAAACTGAAACACAAAACAGACGTTGCTTTTTAAGTGCACATAATTTCAGTCTGACGAGTATGAAAAACAGTACATGTTACACTCAACAAACAGTGCACGTAAAATAGATGAGTATATTATCTCCACTGTTTACTAAAATCAACAGTTTTCATAGATTGTTCAGCTGACAGGAAGGTCCTTTTATTAAAACATTAAAAATTAAACACATGGCAGTGGCTTCCATGCAATCATTAAACTGGTATTTCTCAGGAAATACTGGTTTACAGACAATTTTGTAGACATACCAGTCAAAATCCAATCAGAGCTACACTGCCTATTTTATTTATTTTGGAGAGTTATTTATCACTGCCTTTAGCATACTAGATGTTTTTCCACTCATCTTAGCATAATGAGGTATGCGAGTTTCCACTCGCCTATAATTTTCAAAAACCAAGGACTGACAAAATTATATTATCTGATATGATACAAATAATGTCTTGCATTTTTATTTACTCATTTTAAAAGTTCTGGTCAAACAGTCATTTATAAACATAACAGATCCTCCCGCGAGGTTAAGGTAAGATTGAACAAAATATTTCACATTATATCTGTATGTACACATGTATATCAGACTTTATCCTGCATCCACAATTTCTACTGATAGAATATGATGACAGATAATGCAAATTCATATTTGGCTACTGATCAGGTCAGTGTGTTTAACATGCACGTTCAGAGCAAGCTGTGGTAGCGCATGCACCCTGCTACTAGCAGAATATGACTTTTGACATCACTCATGCGATGTCACACGCATATCCTACATTACAAAATCGGTCATTTGACCTCTATGTCATCGAACAATGTGGCTGAAATAACAGAATAGCTTTTCCCCTTAATTTGTTTGGTGTGCAGGATAAAGATAATAACAAGAAACCTTAAAGTCTAGACTTTAATAAAGCCCAGACTTTAACATCATGGCAATGCCATTCAAACAGCATTACTTTAAAGTCTAGACTTTAAGATTTATAAGAACAGGCCCAGATGTCTGCTTTCTCCTGTTCAGGGTGAATGTGAAATTCCGCTCGGCGGAGCCTCAAAACATTTCCTATTGTTACCTTCACAGGATAAAGCAGATATCTGACGTCATTAACTAGTTATTCTCTATGTATCTAACCTCGATTGGCACCAGCTGTGTGTTTATTTTCTCCACTGATTCCTTTGATGCAGCAAACTTCGCCTCTAGTTCAGACAGATTTCTTTCCAGCTGAAATATCAGATGATTTGTTATATATCAAAAAGCAACATGGCTTAAACATGGATGTCTGTCATTGTGTACCACAAATGACTGAAAAGTCTTGAAAAATACTTAACAGAAAAAGCCCACAATTAGAGAATGGGTTCACCAAGGGGATACGATCCTTCAACCAAAGTACCTCAGAAGATCTCACTCCAGACCAAAAGACATTAAAAAGAAGGAAGGAAATGATTTATTTTACAAACGCACTCAAAACATTTTATTTACGGTTATATGGCATCAAACATGTGGTTAAGGACAACATAAGATATTGTGGGAGGAAACCCGGTTTTTCCACTGCATGGGCTACTCATTTAGATTAGCAGCAAGGGATCTTTTATATGCACCATCCCATAAGAAAGCATATACCACAGCCTTTGGTGTACCAGTCATGGTGCACTGGCTGGAGCGAGAAATAGCCCAATGGGCCCACTGTTAGGGATGGATCCCAAACTGACTGTGCATCAAGCAAGCGCTTTACCACTGGGCTACATCTCGACCGCCATTACAAAGAATGAAGGAGAAAGAAAGTAGAAGAAGTAGAATAGCATGACTCAGCCCCACATCTCACCTCACTGGCCTTTTCCTTGTGTTGTTTCAGATATTTGATTTCCTCCCGACAAATCTTGATGTTCTGATCCTGTAAGAAATTTTATACATTATAAAAATGTTGGGAAATATTCATGTGATTGTAATAGGTTACACAAAATGAAATGGCTTATACAACACTTTGTCTAGACTAGTGTTGGGAATTCCATTATCGATCATTGATTATAACCAGTTGACACCAACCGATCAACTTTCGATTACACAACAATCGATTAGAATTATATGAACGTAAGAAGGATTTGAATAATAAGGGTCATGTACCTACTGCCGTGTTCATCGGGAGCCAACAAATGGTACATATTACCTCTAGTTTAAACAATATTTATTCCATTTGCTGGTGGGATTGGTCGACAGGCTACAAGCCTATATTAGGAACTTTCCATACAATATTGTTTTAAACAAACTGGCAAGATGACAGACAAAGTACAATTAATAACTAATAATAATAATAATAAAAGATAATAGTAGATGAATAACATAAAAGTGAATTACAGAAAGGAAAGGTAGTACATACATAGAAATAATACAGGTAGAGAAATGAAACGGTGCTAATAAGTTTCAAAATGTTTAGTGCTTACAATAAAGTCATGAAATGATTTCAAAATGTCTATATTTTTCTGATTAGTTAAATGTAGATCACCAAATAATAAAATGTTATAGTTAACATGTAGATATTTCTGTAGATGGATATTTCAATACACCCTGAACAGAGGGCAATGCCACAAAAAATGTTCAGCATCTTCCACATGATGCCCACAAACACATTTTGGATTATCCCAGATATCTCAAGACATTTTACCTTTAATAACTATTTAATATAACTGAACTGAAATATTCTTATGAGAAACAAGTATTCTGAGATGCTGCTAAAGCAGTAGATGTCCCCTACCGCACTACACATATTTTTATCCCCCCCCCCCACCAAGTTCAATGGCTATAACTGTCAAACATGGATAACTTCCATCTTATACATGAGTTATGACCCTTGCATAATTCTCATTAATCAAACCTGATCTGGCCATGATTCTGTTAACAATGGGTAAATCACCATGAAAGTTAAACTTCATAGGTAACAGTACATGATAAAGCTAAACACAACATTTTAGGCACAGCCACAAAATAGAAAAAAAAGTCTGAAAACTATCTGTGGGACAGAATGAATGAATGAATGTTTAACATTGTAACAACACCCCAGCACAAAAAATACATGGGCTATTGGGTGTCAAAACTATGGTAATTAAATGCAAAAATAATGTGATGATCAACATCAATATACAAATTCAACAGTTAAATTAAAACACAGTGTAAAGAACTGTGCAAAAATACAAATATCACAGATAGATTAAATTAAAATTTAGACTAAAAGTCAATATCACATAACATTGTAATACAAATTCTGGATGGAATCGAAACGATAAATGACTGACTCACAGCCAAAATGTTGGACTGGTAGGAGTCTGATAAGAAAGCATATTATATAAGTAAGATAAAGAATCAAAAGAAAGAAGCAGACAGATTCTCTAATAACTACCTGTTCTTGTTTTAGTTTTCTGATCGTCTCGAGAACCTTTGTGTATCTTGTAGATGCAAATATTGCATCAAATTTTTCCTTTAAGGCTTTTCCTTCACAGAGCGGCCTGAAAGTAAACACACATAATATATCCACAGTTTTACCTCAAACATGATGATATCAAACATTAACTTTAGGCGTGTTATTATAAATCAGCTGAGAATGTATGAATAATAAATACAAGCCAGAGGATTTCAAATTTCATGGGTAACACTTTTTGGGTTCCGTGTCCTGAGATCTTGGGAACCCATCGGAACCTGTTTTTAGGTTCCATGAAAACAAGTTATGGGAACCCATTTCTTATACCATAATGCAGTGGATTGTCAACATGCTATGCAGTTTGGGTAATATGTTCGAATCTTGCCAAATGACTTATTATTTTAAGTGACAACAAATAAAGATTCCAATCCTGCCAACTGACTCAGTGACTGTGTTTTTTATTTATTTTTATTTTACATCAAACGGAAGTTCCAATCCAGCCAACTGACTGTTCTACGGCTTTGTGTCTGTCCTTGAATAAACTAAATGTAGAGATTCATCATTGTCGATTATTATATACATGTATGTTAATAAGTTTTATGATGCCCAGTAGTTCTAAAAATCACGAAGTCCCAAAATGGCCATTTGCACCATCACCGGAATACACCAACTCAAGGCGAGTGCTGAATGCAAGATACATGCCGTAATGGCCAGTTCTGGGCTGAAAAAGTTCAGTCTGCCAAAGCTACCCGTGGAAAGACACACGTTTTTAAACTCAATATTTTCGACACAGTCTCACCCCTTCCCCTCCCCTCCACATTACATATGCATGCTGTACTGACAGCTACATAAATATAACAGATGACGTCATTTCTGCCCTTAATGAAAAGACAGGAAATAGTGGAGCTTATTCGATTGTCACTTTCAGTACTCCAGTGCGTGCGTGACATCGGCAATACCTTTGTCGACTTCAGTGACAGTAATAAAAAGTTAATTATTTTTATCATTTAGATCCATAAATTTAACAGTGACACTACACATAATTTGTGCCAGTGATTTTGGTTCAAATGTGCAATTTACATATGGATAAATTATTCTTTGGAGCAGATGCCATGATTTCAATGTTACAATTTTTAGTCGGGTTTGGTTTGAGCGTGTTGTCGAACTTAGATTCGGGTTTACTCGATCACTGTGAAGTATGGTGAACACTAAAATCCGAATCGGGTGTCGTGATTGTGTTGAAAACTCTCTCCAGTAGTTTTATATGAGAAACATTACTATTTGTATATATATAAAAAAATTTAATCGACATAATAATCATGGGAAACGAAATTTCGGTTCCATGATTTTGCCGACACGTTACCGACACGCTACTGGTAATGATCGTTACCGTGAAATCTGATGGCCTGAAATACCTCAGCACGAAAACATATACCAGCTATTGGATGTCAAAGGTAAATATACGAATGAATAAACTCGACGAGAATATCAAATTAGTAAGGCACTGCCACGAGCAACTACATGCATTTACAATGCTTAAATACCAACATTTAAGAAAAACTGGCATCGTAAATTCAGCCTATTTATCTTTGCCTTTCAAGGTGAAAGGCAACTTGAAGAGAACCTTTTCAAATACAGCACCAGAAGTAAAACACTGCTCTATGAAACAAAACACCTGACTCACTGTTTTATTTAACTCTCACTAACACAGGAATGATATAAACTATGAGTATGTGGTTTGAGATGCAGCAAATCCAGAATGGTGACAAGAAAGTTGTTTACACAGTAGTTTATATAGTTACCAGTTAGCATCCTCCTGATGACAGAATATTACATTATCAAGTACCGCCTTCGACACTCCAAGAGCTGCAACCATCTGCCAAGAAAAAAAACAAAAAAATATAAATCATGGACAATTAGGCTGAAATAACAAATTAAAACAATTGTGTTGTTGGAACTACGCTGAAATTGTTTAAGTAGGCTTTGAATTTTTTTTTTTTATGTACTCTTTTCACCTAATGTTATGATGGGTTTCTAAACACACACAATCTTTTTTAAACCTTAGGGGTAATGATTTTTCAGTTTTAATCTCTAGAATCTACATAGCGAATGGCAATGCAATACTGAAAAAAAAGTTCTTTAATGGGGAATTTGTTTTAAATGGTGTTATTAATTAATTAGTAACTACTATTTAATATTTACAATGGACATCAACATTAATAACACTGAAATAATAATAGATTTCTTTCAAAAAACAATGCAAATTATAAAATATTAATTGCTTTTTTCAAAAATTGGAGAAAAACATTTCAGCCAAAATTAATAGGTAAAGATATTAGTTTTCATCAAGATTGTTTTAATATACCTCTCTGTCTATCTCAGCACATTTTGACGTGATACTTTTCTTCTCCCCATCAGCACCTCTTCTTGTGATGACTCCATCTAAAGTTCGCATTTCAACTTTCTTCACCTAAAATCATCAAGGAAAGAAAAAACAAAAACAGTTTTACAATGAGTTTAAAAGTGGTTGACATGACAAACAAACATTAACCACCAAGATGAATATTCACTTTGAAACATATAGTTCGTCCCACAGGGAATGCCTTTTGTCATACCATGGAATTTACTACAAGTTATTTATTTATTTTCGAGTCAATTGATTTGTAAATTACATGCAAAAATAGGGTGTTTTTTGGTTATTACAAAATACTCTTTTACTTTTATTCTTATGTGAAACCAGGGCACAATATTTCACAAGAACCGTGTTGGTTACACAACTTTAAAATCATGACAACCGCCAATTGGTCATGTGGTGAACAATTACATTCTGACATTAAAAGTACCATACATCAATAATGAAAGTGAAAATCAGTTTTTAAATAAATTTGAACCACCAATGTAGCACAGAACTGTAGTTCAAATGTTTTAAGATTAGGTAGGCCTAACTCATCATTTACGCAAACTATATTCACATAACCGAAAAATTGGTTACCTAAGTAAAAGTCACGTGAATGCACTTCCGGTTACCTAAGGCTTTGAAATACTGTTCCCTGTGAAACAAAATTGAAATTATTTACAAAAATAACATTTTAATAGAACGATGGGATGGGCTACAGGTAAATAGAATACTGAAACCTTTTGTGTTGCCGTCATAGATCTCTGCACAATACACTGTTGATTTGTCACATCCCGCAGCTGAAGGCGAATCTGACCTTTGACCTCACGTTCATGAGCTACCTGAAAAACCCCAAAAAAACTATGTATTCATGAACAACAATATAAATAAGTCAGGCCTTTAAAAATTGTGAGATTAATCTTTTCCAAACCTTGACATGAAAATATTTGAGAGAAATGACTTGCTCCCCTAACTTGGATTACAGCGAGTCATTTAAGATATTACCATTCTCGGCATTGATATTTAATCAATTTAAAGTAGGAGTTAAATAAAACAAATTCTTCAATTTAAAGTACTTTTTAAAATTCACATGCTAAGGGGAGCTAACAATTATTCTTCTTGAACTAAGGTCAATGACAGTCACTTTTTTCACCTTTTTTGGGCTTTATACACAATAAATAAAACATCCAAACATAATTTTTGATACATTTGACAAAAGGTATACTTTTTATTTATCTCATCTTTTAAAACTTAAACTTAATATTTTGTCCAGAATTATGAACAATAAAAACATACCAACATGTAAACAGGGATCAAGATTTTGTTTTTTTAATGTGGAGAAGCATTATAATAATATAGAAACTTGAATGATGTCAATATTTCAATGAAGTCACTTTGCATTAACAATAACTATTTTAAAGAATAAAATACATGAAAAATTCCAATGCAAAATTGCTATTGAATGTTTTGGGTTTGAACATTACTAATGCACCTGAATGTTTGAAGAAAATCTTGTGATTAAAAAATTGTACCGTTTATGAAATATGGATTACAAGTGAAATTATAGTATATGTTATATTTATTGTGTACAAAGCCAAAACAAGGGTGTGAACAGTGACTACCGTCCACCTCAGTCTCAGGGAAGTGATGACAGGGAGTCAAAAGTGATAGCTCCTCTTAAATGCTCACCTCCTGTTTTTAATTTTTCTGATTTGCATAACCACCAAGTTTTTTCATTCACATATTAAATCTAGAATATAATTTACATAGTAGTGATGATTAGTGGAAAGAGGCGAGATGCAGCCGAGTGGTAAAGCTTTCGCTTGATCGGTTTGGGATCGACCCCCATCAGTGGGTTCACTGGACCATTTCTCACTCCAGCCAATGCACTACAACTGGTACATCAAACACTTTGGTATGTGCTATCTTGTCTATGAGATGGTGCATATAAAAGATCCCTTGCTGTAACTAGAAATGAGTAGCTCATCAAGTGGCAACAGCAGGTTTCCTCCCTCTAACTCTGTGTGGTCCTTAACCATACGTTCGATGCCATATAACCATAAACATAAATAAAATGTGTTGAGTGCATCATTAAATAAACCATTTCCTTCTTGATTAGTGGAAATTGAAATGGGTTACCTGAAATGGTGTTTGTGTAATGCATAAATTGGTTAAGCTATTTTCAATTTTTGAGAGGCCTTATTTAACAATTCGTATAAAAAGTTTGTTTTGTTTGAAGATACCACTAGAGCACATTGATTTATTAATCATTGGCTACTGGATGGCAAATATTTTGATACATAATTTTAAAGAAACCCACTACATTTTTCTTTTAGTAGCAAGGGATCTTTTATATGTACCATCCCACAGATAGGATAACACATACCATGACCTTTTATATACCAGGCACACCTGCTTGAATGAGAAATAGCCCAATGGGCCCAATTACGGGGATCGATCCCAGACTGACCGTGCATCAAGTCAGCACTTTACCACTGGGTTACATCTCTCCCCTCAATTCATATAAACCGAGTGAGCTCTGTGGTCTAGTGGATAAGCTACTGGACAATGAAGCTGACGGCAGTGGTTCAAATCCTGTCAAAGCTGGCTCACACATTCATTCATCTTTCTCATCTATCATCCTCATTATCTTAATATAAAAAAACTTTCCAAATTCTCCCACGATTTTGACCCTTTCTGTCAGTTTCCTCCGAATCTGTCTTCTGACCTGTCCACACCATCGCCTACCTGTCTCAACTTCCTCCACGGGTGCAGTGTCTGTGTATTTCCCTGCACCCACCTGGCACCCTCGTCCTCTGCCGCTAATAAAGCTGGTCTGACCCACGGCACTAACTAACGACTGCCAGTAGTAGGGGTGCATAGTAGGTGGTTACAAGTGCCTCTTAACAATGCCAGAAGTAACTACTGAACCCTCTCCAAAGTGGTCAGACTAAGCCCACAGCTAAAAGCTGATGGGGAATGACAGGTGTGTGGCACAGATAGCCACAAGAGACAAGCATATGTCGCGGTTGGACAGAAAATGACTGGGATGTGGAGGTGGACAGCGAAAGAAGTTGAAAGATATGAGGAGTTGCCAGATCGGGAAGAAATGAGATGGAATTCAAAGGAGAGAAAAGAAAAGGGGGAAGTGGGATATATAAAAAATTAAAAAAAAAATTAAACCGACCTTGGGGTCATGAATGAAGGCTCCTCCTTTAGCTCCTGGTGGAAAAAATCCGGATGTCATATACTTCAGGCACTCGATAATAGTCTGGAACACGGAGGTAATAAAATAATATGTATGTACACAAGATTCAATATTCATAGTCGCAAGCATGCTATTTTGTGTGCTTCCCAAAGACCCTGAAATGTTTTATTTATGATTTGGTCCCAGCAATATTAACCCATTCTGAGTCAACATGTTTCATTCCTTAATTTCTAACTCTGTTCAAGCTCTGCTTTGTCTTTAGTTTCAACAAAAACCCAACCCCTCCTGCCCCCACCCCACCACAAAAAAACTTAAAGCACCATTAATTTTGTTACTGTGTGCATGCGGGGGTGCATGCATCTGTGTTTCAATGCTGGATCTTACAGCAAAACACCCATAGCCATAATACATACCTAACCATAGTGTTGAAACAAAATTCAGGCATTCAATTATTTTTGGTCAAGATCCATTTATTTTTGTCAACATTCAGAATTATATAACTTTATATAGATAAGGCGATAAACATTGTGCACAAAATATATATACTCAAACAGGCAAGCCCAACATGTTACATGCTAACGGTTACCTCAAAATATTTTTACCTGAATACCACTAAAATATTAAGTTTAATTTGACTGATATAACTTGAAATGCATTTCAGCAATATTTTTATTAGCTATTAATAACATGCTGTTAACAAGATCTAAGAGTGCTCAGAAGAGACAAAAAAACACCCCCCATAGTTGTGCCCAAATTAATGAGATCTAAAACCCTAACAATAATAATCCATTAAAGTATTATTATTTTTTAAAAAGACTTTGTACTTCACTTACAAATAAACAAAAAATACAGAAACAATGTACTGGGATGTTGTTATATAAAAATAAATAAAGTTTTATGTTTAATTTATACTATCCAGATTTTTTTTTTAAATTAAAAAAGGTCACTTTTCTACCCAAAACTAAGAAAAAAAGAGTAATGTTTAAACAACAGTATTATCCAGATCCATTACTTCCACAAAAAAAAAGAAGGTCTAAACATTAATTAATACATTTACAGTATTACGAGGGCAGTGCTACAGAGTACACGTACTATTAATTATCATTTGTTTTTTAAAAAGTACCCAATGACAAAATTACATAAATCATGTTTTATTTTCATTAATAATTATTTTAAACTTATTAGTGACATTGTGTTCCAAATACGAAATTTAACAGAATTATACCCGTTTCCGTGAGTCACTAAATGTCGTTCACATTATTCATCGATTGCACAAAGAGAATCTCTTGAAGTGGACTCTTTGACATGCCATGACATGTGGATACCACTTTGCTGTGTATTGAGTCATCCTGACTTTAATGGAGATGAAAAGAATATGTGTCAACTACAAGTTCACAACTTTTCTGTATTTGTTTTGTTGCAAGGCGCTGGTGACAGCTATCTACTAAATTATTTACATCAGGCCTGGAAATAATTATTTGGACCGTGCCTGTCAAGCTGTCCTATATCAGTCAATTTGTGCCTGTCACAAATTAAAATGTACCTGTCACCAAATTGCATGCCAGTGTGTAAATAGTATCACACGTGCTTGTACTTCTACACTTGTAGTTTTAGAAAGAAAAAAAAAGTTATCTTTTTCGACATTCTAAATTCTTTACCTTTACGGACACCACGTGATATCCGTTGTGCTTGCACGGACGTTGACGTCATTATATTCTCGGTTTCACGTTTTATTGTTATTATTTTTTTAAATATATATTGACTCGTATAAAGTATAAGACGTGTTCTATTGATTTGTTATTTTATGTTATTTATTGACATAATTAACTTCGCTTGGGGGGGGGACAGAAATGTTGTGCTGTTGGCTGCCGATTACCGATTTTCTGATCGGACCCGCGTTCCGTATAAGCAGTGTAAGTGCAGCAGACATATATTTCGCGAGACGCGATTTCTGCCAATTCGTCAAGGAAATAAAAGTTATAAATTAAAAAAATTGTTAGTAGTACGTTTGGGTGTTTTCTTCCTTGTATTTAAATATGTTTGCGTGCAGATCTATTCGTTGTGCATAGTTGAGCAGAAATGCGTAGCGTTCACAGTGGGTTTTTTGGTGTGCAACGCGGCCCCGCGCTATTAATAGACACCAGCTGTAGTAATCGGTTGAGGTGTCTCTTCCCCAAAAATAATATTAATAATGACCGATGTGTGACTGTTCTGTTTTAGAGGTACAATAACATTCCATTAAATAATTATAATCGGAATCAATTAATTGTCAGTTAATTTTAAAGGTAAACTTTAGTGCTAAAAGACGCTTATAATTATCACGCCGTTTGTGTCGACCATTGAACCAATTTTTCGGTATCGTCAAATTCATATATTAGGAATAAAAATTGTATTATGCGAGCCTCTGGCGAGCATAATACATTAGTTTTATTCCTAATATATGATATTGACGATACCGAAATACACGAGGGTAATAATCTCTTTATCATATAATCTCAAGCTTTATATAACATGTTTTCGTAAACTGTACAGGCAACTTTAATTCCAGTCAGCCATTACTAGATATTCAAATGAATGGAAATGACATCAAAACAAATTAGGGCCTAACGTTTTTTGTTTTCTGAACGCTGGACAGTTTTCAGTGTAAAATTGCCATTGAAATGTTTTTATTAAGGAATATTAATGCATACGTCAATTATGGAGTGTCACCAAAGTACGTTTGCTTAAATGTCAATAAACCTAGTGCCGTAACCTTGATTAATTTAAAAAATATCACATACTTTGATTGCACTGAAAATGTAAAGTATTATATATATATAGATGGATAGATATATTGTAGATCCTGAAATTAATGCGTCCCTAAATTAATGCAAGTCACGGTGGTCAGACATTAATGCGACATGAAATTAATGCGAGTGGCCTCCCTTTGAAATAACGTTTTTCATCACAATACTTTGAAAAATAAATAAATAAAAAATTATAGTGCAAAATTAGTGTCTGCAAAATTAATTCATTCTTAATTCGAAATGACACGTGTATTTAGCTATCACTTCCTTTTCTGACATTTCCGGCTATACCATTTCATAACCACTTGTTTGATTGGATCAAACGATTTCGCCAGTGGCACTGGTGTAGCAACACACTCGGTGTCTATGCGGTACATATATCGGTTATCTTGTTTATTTCGCACCTTTGATAGTATTAGTAATGAAAGAATAGTTCACACAATGGTATGCTAACATTGTTGCAGCAAATTTGAAAAAGAAAAACAAAGAAACGGTCGATCTCAGAATTAGCGTGTTGAAACCTATTCATTTACGCGATGGATCATGTCGGCTTTTGACAAGGTGGCCAAAGACAAAGCAATCAGTACACGTGGCCGGCAGCTTGCTGGTCTATTAGACAAGTAGACAATCTTGAACCGCTCCAGTTGTGTTTATACTTTGTTTAGGACGAGATCGACGGGCTCCGTTACCCATAGTCAGTGTAATCAAACTGTTGCGCCTATGACGATTTGTGCTGTATTTGTGTTGTGTTATATAAATGTATTGGTATTTTAAATGTGGTTTGTTTTGTTTTATTAAATGTATCAGTATTTTAAATTTTTATTGTTTTGTTTTAATACAGACAAAACATAGAAATAAATGCGTCATATTATTAATGCGAATAGCATGGCCTCGCATTTTTCACATTAATATTATGATTGCATTAATTTCAGGATCTACAGTATGTAGATAGTCAAGGCTTAACAATATATAGGCCTCTTTCACCGTTCTATAGCATATGAAGAAAATTATTTTTAAAAGCTACTATAGAGATAATGTAATTACAGTTTTTCCTGTTCCATTAGGACCAAGGATGAGTGTGAGTGGGGTAAAGAACTGAATAATCTGCTTGTCTGTGTCCTCTGGACCGAAGCTCCGAATGCCCTGAATACTCAACTTCTCTATGGTAGACATTGCAGCGCATCAGACTGAAATAACAGAGAACACAATAAAACTTCTCTATCAATAGTATCATAGACATTGTAAATTCAAAATGGAATCAATAATCTATAATTGTTTTGGTTTAATTAAGTAATTAAATCCAAATTCATCCAAAACGGCATTAGCCAACTCTTCCATGCTGTAATGTTGCTTGGTATGAGACGGCCCCTTTAACTGCAGCATAAAGCGGAATCGCCCAGTGGGCAATCATGTGATCTACGTCTCAAAACAGATCGCCAAATTTTATAACTGTTACACGGAGCGGTACGAATGGCGGCAGAATATGGGTGCTGTCGGATTTTTTTCTGTAGCATGTGTATTAATGAATAATATGATATGTGGATTTTGTTTTATTTGTTAACTCAAAAATGGTCGATGTAAAGGTATTTGAAGTCAAACATAGGATTATTGTGGTATTAGAGCGGGAATCTTTGCCAACCGTTATGTGGTCAAGATTTGCCAAAAAAAGACATAGGTTGATCTCTGACTGTAATGAGAGCGTATAACTGTCCAAATGTCCGTCTAGCTCTCTTACAGTCAGAGTACTCGGGCTAATTATTGAATACATCAGTGTTTTCACTGCTCCATTTAAGCGGGGCGCCCCGCCCTGCTATTGCATTTGCCGCCCTCCTTTCACTTTATGATTATCCGCCCTCCTTTATTTGTAACATTACATTTCAATAAACAATACAAATTTGTATTGTTATGTATCTGTTTGGTTATTGTCATTGTGCAATATTAATCATAATTTCACTGTTTAAATTATTGTTATGAAAATGGCATTTTTGTGTGCTTTATTTTAAAAACTTAAAAAAGGGCGTTCGCACGCTTAAAAATTAAAATACCAGGACATTGTCACATGATTGTGGATAAATATTTCCATTAGGTTGGTCGACCTGGCTATGGACTTACATTTTGCTGAACAAATAGCTTAGTGTTAGATACAAACTGTAACAGACTATAAAATGATACTGCCACAAAACGAAAATAGGAGATAAACGTATTTAATTTATAGTTTAGCCATAATAATTTTTGTTAGTGTATTGTTGTATAAAACATGACATGACATCTAAGTCATCGAATTTACCGTATAGTGACTTTGTCAAAATAAACATCCAAATGCGCAACACCTAATTAATACTATTATTAATTAAATAAAAAACAAAAAATATATAACAAATACTAGTAGTTGAATAATTTGTTCCCGCCATAGACTGGTCCTGCGAGACCGCAACAAGGATAGGGGAGCGTAGCAATGTATACTCCTCACAAAACATTAAACAACAACCAAGTTAGTTAATTTGTTTTGTTTAACGACACCACTAGATCACACCGATTTATTAATCATCGGCTATTGGATATAAAACATTTGGTAATGGTTACATATATTCTTAGAAAGGAAACCCGATACATGTTCACAATGAAATAGCTAGCCTAGGGGTGTTTTACATGCATCATTAGGGCCTACAGTCAAGGAAGGAAGGAAATGTTTTATTTAACGACGCACTCAACACATTTTATTTACGGTTATATTGCGTCAGACATACGGTTAAGGACCACACATGTGTTGAGAGAAAACCCGCTGTCGTTACTTCATGGGCTACTCTTTTCGGTCAGCAAAAAGGGATTTATATATGCACTAGGCCTCCATTCCAGACAGGAAAGTACATAGCACGGCCTTTGTTACGCCAGTTGTGTAGCACTACAGTCATCATGGTGTACTGGCTATAGTGAGAAATAGCCCAATGGACCCACCAAAGGGGATCGGCCCTGAACCGACTGCGCAGCAGGCAAGCGTTTTGCCGGTTGGCTTCTTACTGTCCTAATAATTTAGTATGAAAATGAATGATCAAATTGTAAAATTTATATTCTTAAAATAATTGGATGTGGTATTAAACCTTCAACATCCAGTAACATCCCCCCCCCGACCCCCCCCCCCACCCC
>JAECMU010210786.1:2239-14662 GCA_016106625.1 Dracogyra subfuscus | reverse complement strand
CTCACTATATATAGAAACTCAAAGCCAGTATGGTAAATGTGTTTGAGTAGACTGAACAAAGAACTCACCACATATATAGAAACTCAAAGCCAGTATGGTAAATGTGTCTGAGTAGACTGAACAATGAACTCACCACATATAGAAACTCAAAGCGAGCGTGGTAAAGGCGGAGGTGTTTGAGTAGACTAAACAGCTGCATACAGTTAATGGAGCACCATGGACACCTGAGATCATGCCGAGCCTCGGTCTGCTGCCGAGTGTTTTTGTTGTACATAAACTGGTAAAAGATTCGGTTTTTCTTCACCGGTTGGCTGCTCACGTCTTTTAGCTTGGCCGGAGATTCTTTCTTTGGACTTCCTGAAACAGTGAATAATGTATTTTATCACCTAACATCAAGATAACCAAATTTACTGGGGTTTATATTACTCAGTTATCAAATTTCATCACTTTTTAAAGACATCATCGTTGGCCCATTTAAGAATTTTTAAAGATTATTCTGTGATTATTAGAATCATCTTATAATATTACATTGTTTTGACACAAATTAAAAAAAGAACAAAACATTTTTCAAATTAATGAGACAATTAAAAATTCCAAGACTTTTTAGGCCTGGAAAATGACATTTACAAATCCCACAACATTCTTTTATTTCCATGACCAGTAGGAACCTGGAATTAGTTACGCACAGTACACTTCCGAAATCTGTGATAATAGTTAATAATTACAAGAGTGAAATGTACACCCAAAATGCAAATTATTTGTATGAATAGTACCTCTCGACTTATCCATTGCATTTACTCTAATTCCAAGAAAATCTGTGATCTAGAATCTCTTATTGCTGAAAGCTAAGAATTCGATAAAATATTAATCTGTCAATACACATTTTTTCATCCATCTCAAAATATATGAAGACAGACAGGAGTGTTTCATTCTGTGAATGCTCATACATTTTAGTTATCACTATCTTCATTTTATTTCATCGAGTTAAAAATAACAAATGCATGGGTTCTCATGAGGTACACACACTGGTGTTACAGAATACACAATAAGACAAAGAAATTGTTAATTCTCCAAATGCACCTGGCAGGCCTCCATTTATTGTGTACCTGAGTTGTTGTTGGTGACATCGAGAATGTGATTGGCAAGTTGATTATTGTTCCTAAATTCGTCCTCTGCTAGTGTGATACTAGTACGGGGGCTGGTGTTCAGGCTCGTATCTGTCCAGCATAGACTGAATTTCAGACTGGCACATTGGTTAAAAACATCGAAAGGACCAACCTCCTGTAATAACAATTAAAATATCCACTGTACCTTATTTAACAGTAATCTTTAACATGTTTAATACATTTTCTGACAAGTTGGTTTTTATTTCATCCTTCGAACAAGAATTAAGTATGTAACAAAAAGCATGAGTAGAACAGTCATCTTTCACTCTCACTAATAAAAAACCCTTCTTATTCACAAACTTGACAAAGAAGAATGGCTTAATTTTGATTTACTATTTACAGTCGAACCTTATGAAGTGGCCAATTTTTTCAAGCATTTGTATCTCCAATCATTAATATATTAATATAAATGGGCCCATATTACAAATTACACCCAATAGTCGATGTATTCATGCTGTGGTGTCATTAAACATCCATTCATTTTGATTACAAATTTAATTTTGTGAAATACACAAGTGAGACGACCGATGAAGAACTAGCACGCACTTTACCACCTCCCATGGTTTCCCATGATCTTTGTTTGGAATTGGATTTGTCCCTGAGGTTTTGAAGAGCCACTTCATACTCTCCCTCCACCAACTGACAGTGTTTGTGACGATCATACATGACCAGCTCAGCACTGTAGAGTACATTTTCACCATCGGTCATCCAGGTTCGACCATTCTTTCTTCGTTTGTGAGGTGGCTCTTCTGAAAATTGGAAAACAACAAGTTAAGACTCTTGTCCTACTTAGCTTTTTTAAATACTGGGTTACACATCACCATTAATTACTCCATTCAGTTCAATATAATTGCCATGTCAGAATATATTCTGTGAAAAATACAACACTGTCAAGTGGGTCGTTTGACTAATTTTGGTGAGTGCTCTCAACTGACATGTACCGTGTACAAAATCAACATAGGTTTAATTAATGTCCTCTATGCCTGATCACTGCCTCATATTGCTGTTATACAAGTGGCATCATACAACTTGCAGTTGTTATCAGTTAGTACTACATATAACAAGTTACTTTAAATCAATGGGTTATTTAAATATTACTGAGGTCAACCTATGTGTAAACATCAAAGAAAGATTTCAAAAAGCACATCACAATTTTGAAGTATTTTATATGAGGAACGATCTCCTAAACCGGATTATATTAAGCTGCTATGGCAAGTAACAACAACAAATGGTGGTGTGTTGCCTCGATGTAATTCAACTTACCAAACGTTATTATTATTTTTTTAATTACATAAATTTGTGAAACTTATGTAAAAAATTAAAACAAAAACACTGTACATCTGCCTGGATATTATATTAAACACTTCAAGAAACTTTTTAATTCTTCTTGCTTTACATACATGTGAATCAATCATAAGCCAGGGTTTTATTTCTGAAATTCGACTTGACTCCCATGGCTTTCAACTTGGGAATGTTTGCGTCGTTTTACAAAATAATTGGGAATTTTGTGTTCCCTTGCAAGATCTTGTTAAAAGCCACAAAAATACTGATTGTTGTTTATTCTTATCGAAAGCGATCAATGATTTAATAAAAAGCAATAGAAAAGAGCTTCAAGAATATTAAAAGGAAACAAATACAAATTGGGAAGTTTTAGCATTCATAATGGGATTTTTCTAAACTCCAAATTGGGAGAAAAAAAAACGACATAGCCTTGGGGAATGTTTTGGTTTTTTTGGTTTATTTAACGACGCACTCAACACATTAAATTACGGTTATATCGGCGTCGGACATATGGTTATGTCGAGAAAAAAACCCCAGTGGTCAGCTGACGGGGATCGATCCTAGAACGACCGCGCATCAGGCGGGCACTGTACCACTGGGCCATGCTGCCCGCTCCTTGGGGAATGGTGCCGATATTCGGAGTCTAGCAACATAGGTGATAAAACTCTGTAACCAGCAATATAGTCTTACCTGGATCGTGTATATCACCATTACATAGTCCGTGAAGTATGTGACATCCTGAGGGAAAGGCAACCTTGAACAACAGGACATACGATCGGACAGTGTGACCGTTTGTCTGATTAAATATGTCTGGATTAACGGCTATTGTTCGCTGAGGACTGGGAACATCAGAGTTGACACTGATATTCACTTTTCCTAGACTAACATGTGTTACTGGAGACGAGACATCCTACAGGATAAAATAAAGTAGAAATAAGTCAAAATGATACATCACGGAACAGTTAAGTTTTCAAAATCATAGTTACTGGTAGCTATATTTCTAGCCAACTGAAAATTGATTAGCAACTACTGGTTAATGTTTTAAAATTGTGTAGCAAACTCTGAAACTTACATACCAAATTGCAACAAATTATTCCTTGTACATAAAACTACTTTAAATAAGTGTGAAAAAAACCCACATCACTTATTTATATAAACACGTTCCGGAGTAAAAACTAAATATGAAGGAAAGAAACGAATGAAATGTTTTATTTAACATTGCACTCAACACAGTTATATGGCGTCGGAGAGTAAATATAATCACAATCATAAGACTCAAAATAATGGTCTGTGGAAAAACACATTGACCCCCCACCCACCCAACCCCAAAGTTGCAGGTTATTTTTCTAGAGGGAGATAGTCTCACCGTCTATTTAGCTTACGTTTCTGTTTTATTTTGGTTTCATAATGCTCTAAAATACATCTTAAAGGCATATTGTCACAGACCTATTACGTGGCCTAACAAGGTATCACTTAAAAATATAGATATTTATTTGTTCTTACATGTACTTTATTCAACCATCTACATAACCCACCATACTCCACTTACTAATGATATTTTGTAAAAATAACTGAATTATGGCAATGGTCCATAATTCAAAAACTAACATTGCAGAGAGGGTTAACATGGATTTCACTTCATCACTGTGTAATAGCTAGATGTGGTATGTAATTTTTATTTATTATAAATTTTTAGAGAAATAAGGTCCTTAACTCTGTGATAGTATACCTTTAAAAGTGACTAATTTTTATACACCATCCCAAACCATTTTATTTCCAGCAGACCATACTTGTCTTAGCACAAAATATTTATTTTATAAATAGCAGGCCACATTATATTTTCTTTTCGAGCCTTGCATCAATGGAATACAAAGAAACAATATGTACTTAAATGGATAACAAAATTAAAAATGCTTAAAACGTTTTACGGTCAAGAAAAGTTAAGGTGATGCTGTGAACATCAACAAAGCAAGGACTGGAATCTGGCTCTGAAATCTAAAATGTTTTCAGGACAACGTGGAGATAAAAATATATAGATTTTGGGAATAATACTACACAGATTGATAAACCCTGAATAAATATAGTGCTTTATGTGGAATAAATGAAACATTTACAAGTGACATCTTTGAATCTCACCTTCCTTTTCTTATGGCAAAATTTTAAAAGAAGAACTTCTACTTCTGCAGTATCAGTGTTGTTAGGAACTGAAACATACCAAAGTTGTATACATATCTATAGTCAAATATACTTTATCAAAAACAATTTTTGATTTTGATACAAAATACAGTATTGGTGGGCCCCATTGGGCTATTTTTTGAACAGCCAGTGCACTACAACTGGTATATCAGTCTGTGGTATGTGCTATCCTGTCAGTGATGGTGCATATAAAAGATCTCTTGCTACTAATGGATGTCCACTATGATTATATATCAGAATTACCAAATGTTTGATATCAAATAGTCGATTAATAAATCAATGTCGTAAAACAAGACACACTTTAACACAAAATTTGAGACTGAACTTTACATCTTGTGTCGCATGCTTTTACATCAGTTCGTCCGTGCTCGGATTAAGATGTGTAAAAACTTATGACAAACCCAGCAAATATGGCTAAATTGTAAGATGTCAATTTAAAAAAGCATCAATGCCTTTAGTTTGATCAATATGTATGAAACATTATGTATTAATTAGTTGCAAATGTCAAATTTAACAAAATTAGCAAGGATGTGGTAACCACAAGGAAATTATCTGAAACATACATCACAATTTCCCACATGATATAATATATACATTTAAAAAATAAAATATAATATATACTTACATCCAGGGTGACTAATTCCTTTAAATTCAAGATTCAAAAATTCAGATTTGTAGCTGAAAAAAAAAAAATATAGACAGTAAAGTAAGTCACCTTCTGCCCCCAGTTAACTTTTTATTAATTTAAAAATAACATTAATTCACTTCGTTATGTATTCTAGAGAACTATGTACTCTTTCAACAATAAATGTTTTACTTTATAATATAATAGTCTTTTATTGCACAAAACAAAATAAACGTATCAACAGCATCAAAATTTGATCAGTACATATATTTTGAACATTAGCAGTAGGGTAAACAATCTTTCTTCTATATAGCAGACGAAACATTTAAGTAAATTGTGATAACTTCCAAGTTGAGGTTTGCCATTTTCATAATTATAAAGTGGTTGAATACTGCGTCCTCTGGGCAGTTATTGCATACTGTTCATAGTGGCACTCAGATCATGCTCTAACCAGGATATTATGCATAAACAGAACTTGAATCCATTTATTTATTTCTTAAATGGTCAAATACTGGGGGCATTACCATACATATATTTTATAAAATTATATCTTAGGTAAATCTGTGGCGAGAGGACAAAGAGATTTGGCTAGTGAATGTATGTCATTTACTAGCCAGCAGCAAGTGAATTAAAATGTTCCATCATTCTTAAATGGAAGCATCATACTCTACTCTATTATTAATGAAAAGAAGTAATAGATAACAAAATAATTGCCATTTTTCATACTGAGACGAAACGCTATTTACATGTAATTATGATAGTACGCTTTTCGTTTGGTTTTTTAAATATGGAGAAAATATTTTCAAGTTAGAAAGAAAATAATACTTGCCATTTTACACATATATATATTATTTTATACAAATTTGAAGTGAAAATATGTAAGTAAAAGTTAAAAACTCCTCAATGTGGTTTTTGTCAAAAATGAATCCAGTAAATTCATAAAACGAACAATGAAGGTTACCCTAATGACTGACTAGCTTTCCTCCTCTTCACTTCAACCTGAGTAAGAAGGGTGTCAACTTTGAATGTTTTCCTGTAAGTACAGAAATAAAACAATATTTACACTTTTGTGATTGATTGCCTTGTAATTAAATACGATGCAATCAAAACTGTCCTAGGTTAAAGAGCCACGAACATGTATTAAAGGGACACACCCTAGTAACGGTTAGTTGTTAACCATTATGCCGTTATTGTTTTTCGCTAATAAACTAAATTTTTTCCACATATAAAATTGCACTTTACTTACCGTTTATTATTTAGAAAACACATTTACATTCACCTGAAGTGTGTTTTGGTAATCCTGGTAATCCTTGTGTTTGTAATACCACAAAATGCATTTTTTGCATCACTTAAAAAGGTACGTGCCTCTGATTAAAAAACGTTGAACAGATGAGGTCTAATTTCTTTTTAGAGGAGATATTCCCATTTCAATGTTACAGCCGTTGGTATACCACGTGACTGTTATAAATTATCAGTGTTTATTCAATGGCATGTTTTTTTGCTGTGGATATTTTCTTACTTAATTGCAGGGATTGTTATGCTAATATTGAAGTAATAATTAGCATTTTCTGGCATTACTCAATGTGACCAAGAATTACTAACAAATGACTGAGCTGTGACCCTAGTCTTCAGCCCTTGAAATTTGGCGAAGTTTGCTTTGGCAGATAAGTGTCATTGCAAATCAATTTTGCAACAGCACTACGGTTAATTAATACTCTTAAAATTATTCATATATGATCCACTGCTGTAATAATATGCTAAAACATAACATCTCAACTTTACTTTCGTAAGCTTCTATACTGGAATAAACCAATTGATACTAATTGATGAAACTGAGCAACACAATAAACATGGCAGTGGCTTCCATGTAGTTGTTAAATTGGTATTTCTCTTTGTTGAACAAATCGAGAAATACTGGTTTAATAGACAATTTTGTAGACATACCACTCAAAATCCAATCTGCATTACACTGCCTATTTTCTTTATTTTGGAGTGATTTTTCACTCACTTTATCATACCGAGGTGTGCGATTTTCCACTCACATATAATTTTCAAAAATCAAGAACTGTAACATTTAGTCAATTAAATGTAAATTACATGTACATTTAAGACATCTATTTAATTGGCAAACAAATGTGAAAATTTGCAGCAGATGGACAACCTAATTTCGTAATATAAAATGCTAAGTACTACATTAGCGAAAAACTAACCGTTCGGTGGGTATTCCATGACGTTGTTTTATGTCATATGTATGTTGTACAAGCTCCATAGATAAAGCAAAAACTAACTTTATAAAGGGTCTACTTATCCATTTTAGTAACGTGACAGATTGTAACGTTTTAAACAGTTTTTTCTCAATCTTTCAATGTTTACTTCAAGTCACTTCAAGCACACCGACATGAAATACCATAATTTTCAAATGAAGGCCTCATTTCTTAAATGCCTTCAAAAAGGAGGCGGGCTTATTCAAAGATGTGGGCTTCCTTTAGGTCAAATACAGTATTCAATATAATAATCATGACTTTGAAATGACGGGTGACGCTTGCTGCAGACTAAAAAAAACAAAATCACAAGTGTACAAAAGAGATATACAGGCAGTTTGTGTTCAGGAATTTTGGTTGTCTGACAGTCGATTAATTGGTAAATTGTACTCGTCAGGTGCGAGGACTTTTGGCCAGCCTTGTTATTCGTTCAAAAATACTTGTCAATTGTGAATTTTAAAAACAAATAGCGATTTATTTTAATTTGGCAAAATAATTTCATTTAATAATTGATATTTTGCTAGTTCTAATATAACATGGTTTTACTAATTTGCTGACATTTTCTGATCACCCAGAGTCAGTTCTGAAAATATTTCATCAATTTAAAACACATGGTATAATGCAAATTATGTTTTTACAAATTAATACAAATAACGTGATTTTACACCTAGACTTTCTTAACATTGGTATAATTTGCTATTTCCAGTTCCACAATACCTTTTCTTACTGCTAACACTTCGTCTGTGTTTCATGTACCATAAACTTCTTTGAAGAAAAATAGGCTGAAAACAAAAGAATATACTTTAATAAATGCAGAAAAAATACAAATATGTAGCAAGCATAATCACAGAAAAATATCTGCCCAGTCCCAACTCCCCTAACCCAAACTAAAAATAATATTGGGTGGGATTGGGCAGATATTATACCAAAACATTTCACCACATTAGCTATAAAACTTCAAAATTTTCGATAGTTTTTAAAATCGGTAATTGTCGAATTTTGCTAGTGCCAGAGCTAGCCCTGAAATGACAGGAAATGTTTTGTTTAAAAAAAAATTAATAGCAATATTTGAAAATATCAAGATGTTTGTTATTTTTTTAACGACGCACTCAACACATTATAATTACGGTTATATCGGCGTCGGACATATGGTTATGTCGAGAAAACCCCCAGTGGTTAGCTGACGGGGATCGATCCTAGACCGACCGCGCATCAGGCGGGCACTGTACCACTGGGCCATGATGCCCGCTATATCAAGATGATAACATATTAAATGACAAGGAATGTTTTGTTTTCACAATTTTAATATTAATATTTGAAAAATGATTAGCAACTGGTAGTTAACACTACAGAATTGTATAGCATTCTCTAAATCGGGTAATGATACTGAACATAATCACCATAATCTAAGTAAGGGGATGTGGTGAACTCATAGTCATATGGAAACTAACTCATATGAACGGAAAACTTGTATGGAAAAAACAACAGTGAACTCTGGGATGTATGGATATGCAGATATACTTTGATATTTCTCTTACATGTGTATTTTGACACTGGTTTTGTATATATGCTTCTTATTTATGTCCCCATCGCTGGCACCAGTCAGCTATTTGTGTGTCAACCGCAGTCACCTATTTTCGTGTCATGTTATATATTTTGTTTCATGCATAAGCATATGGGCACATTTCCCTGGAATGACATGTGACATCAAGAGCATCCTTGCCCGAATGACCAGACAATTTTTGCCTGAATAAATAAATTATCACGACTCGAAACCCATTCCATGTTGCCACTTCAGTCATGTTTTGCATTTCTCACTAGCCTGAACTTAAAAACAACTAGCGGATCAGTATTTGCTGACTACACTCCTGTCATATTCAAGCATTGAGAATATATGAAAACATTTGTGAAATAATAGTTATCTAAGTCACTGTGCATAGTGGCATTATTTAGTCCTTTAGAAGAAATTGTAGGTTACATTGCAACAGCCCTTGAAATTCTGACAAGTTTGCAACGGCAGTTAAGTGCCGTCACAAATAAATTTTGTAACGGCACTACAGTGGCAATTTTAAAGAAAAGATTAATGCTGTCAAAATTCTTAATATATGATCCACTTTCGTAAACGTCTATACTAAAATAAACCAAGTAATATTTATTGAGGAAACTGAAACCATAATAAATTAGTTTTTTTGTTTTCTGGGATCTGTAATTGGACAGAGTTGAGAGAGAAATGTCTATAGACTTTTCACCACTCACAGACTTGCGATGGCAATGAAATGCTGTCGCAAATCAAGTTTGCGATTGCTTTTGCTACAGCATTGCCGATTGCTGTCACGAATTTCGAGGGCTGTTGCAACTCATAAATAAAATAAATTGTCAACTGTTTAGTGATGATTTTACTGTACACTCATTTTGTGATTTAAAAAATAAATTAAATGTTTTTAAAATTATTCAGAATTCAAAGATGTAACTAAAAGAAAAATAATTTTAAAATTTACACATTTTTTAATTCAAAAGTTTAACATTAACTAGGAACAAGTATAAGCTTGTTGACTAACTAGACAATATTTGACAAAGCCCACATGGTTTAATCAAACAAACCCAAACACAAGTCTCAGTGTCTGTAGTTCCAATACTCACCAAAACAACATTTCTTGTTCGTAAATAGCGATAAATCTGTGTCGGTTCTGAAAAAATAAAAAACAGAAAATAAGAAAACGAAAGTGTATAATAAGTTAAGCCATATTTTAAAAAGTAAAATAACCATTTAGTCGTAGGTTTGACATAAAGAATACATGTGTTGTGATTCAATACAGGAAATAACACATTCTGTGGCATTGCGATTCGTTTCTTCAGTTCGTTAGTGGTAGCAGAAACCTCTTATCATACCAAGAAATGGATGTCGGTCAGTTTGAAATCGGTAAGTGGGGTCAGCCAATATTGGTCATGTGCTCTGCTTACTTTCAAAAGCTTGAAGAAATAGTTCGTGGTCTGCTTCTAGCGTTTCAATCTGAGCCTCGTCTGTCTCCCTGTCCCGTTTCTTCGGCTTCATCCTCTCCCCCATAAGTCGATCGTGACTCCCACACCGATTCCGCGGGAATCACAATACACAAAGCACACACGGAGCAAAGCAGGCTGGGTAGGTAAACGCCGTATCAGCCAGTCCCAACAATCGATAATGAGAACCGAGTAGAGCGTCCTTCTTCTGTAAATGACAAGTTTTATTAAACAGACTTTCTTTATTTTTAATTGGATACCGACTACTTATTCCAGTTTTTAATTATCCATTTAAAAAAAAAGAAAAAGAAGTAGATCTATTCTTTCTCATCTACTACATTAAAAGGCAGAACGTATCATATAGTGTTTTTCCACGGGAACCCCCTAAAAGACGAATCGATTAAGCACCAAGAAAAAAAGGATGATTGTGTATTTTGTTTATTTCAAAATAGCTATTTTAGTATTGTTGAGTGTTTTTCTTCTGTCACTAATTTAGTAAATAACTACATATTAGTTACTGCAGTTACGTGTAGAATAGACATAGACATAATTAAAGATTGCTTACGTGACAATAGACATGCTTTATTTATAAAATCACAAATAATTACATTTTATTGTTGAAGAAACAGAATATACATAAGGTATATAAGATTTGACAATAAAGTTATAATTAATATAGATTAAAAGAAAAAAAACTATTAACTGACAGTATAAATAAAGAAGTAAAAAACCCATACATTTATGCATCCTATATGATATCAATCAAATAGTAATCATTAATATTGTATGCTATTCAAGGTTTGGGGACTGAAAGTAGGACACATCTTCGTTAAAGGGACATACCCTAGTTTTTAAACACTAAGACAGTTTTTACTATTAGAGGCGGTTTTTGATAACTGAAATCATACTTTACTTACATTTTATTGTTTAAAGTATCCATTTCCGTACATTCGAAGTGTTTTTGATCATCCTGATGTTTTTTTAATATCACAAAATGCATTTCTCATATTTTTAAAAAGGCACGTGCCTCTGAGAAATAACAGTTATGTAGTCGAGTTTTATTCTATTTTAAAGGGTATTTCACCATTTCAAAGTCAAAGCCTCATGTTTCACTCAATTGTAACTTTATCAAAATGTGTTACAGGTTTGGAAATTAAACTAAACTTAATGTTAATTTTCATGAACTGAAACTAGGGTATGTCCCTTTAACAATTTCAAGTGCGTATGCGGGGGTCTAGGTTAGTGTGAGCGAACTTTGTAGGGGAGGAAAATATATTGATTTTTTTTCTTCAGGTTGAACAAGGAGTGTCGACCCCCTTAAACCCAATCCTGAATTGTGACTTATTAATGGCGTTCAGTTCAATAAACACTGAGTTTATTCGATTAAGTTTGTAAAATAGATAATTTGTCCTTGTGTGTAAAATCTTTACATTTTATTAGAAAGTGTAACGTGTCTTCAACGCCAAGGTTGCATAATATTCAACATATTCTTTTACCGTGAATGATATTTTAAATATTTACCAGTTTCTGTCCGAGTTTATTTCGTCTGCAGGGCGGGAAAAGCGCTCATTTGATGCAAGGTCGGTCTAGGATCGATCCCCGTTAGTGGGCCCATGGGCTATTTCTCGTTCGAACCAGTGGAACACGGCTGGTATATCAAAGGCCGTGGTATGTGCTAATATAGTATGTCTTTAGGATGGTGCATATAAAAGATCCCTTGTTCGTGCCTCTCTAAGACTATATGTCAAATTTATCAAATGTTTTATATCCAGTAGTCGATAATTCATAAATCAATGCGCTCTAGTGGTGTCGTTAAACAAAACAAACAACAAACTTATTCTTTTTGCGCATACATGTATTTGTATTTTTGTGATAGCTTGACGGGACTTTTTTTTTT
>JAECMU010210719.1:0-13765 GCA_016106625.1 Dracogyra subfuscus | reverse complement strand
AAAAAAAAAAAACACACACCAAAAACAACCTCAACAACTATTCTAAGTTTATTCCGCTATAATAAGTCAAATATATCCAGTGATTCCCCACACACACACACTGAACCTCTGTAAACCAGATTTTTTACTTGGTCTCATGGGTGTTTCATTTCAAAGAGATTTCAGTGTATAATTTTCAATTGGTTTGATCCCAATTTGAAATTTATAAAACTTCTAAATTTTATCCATAAAATATGGTTTAATTTTTAACAATTTTTTTTTTTTTATATATTTTAACTGCACTAATTTCAAAAATTAAAACAATCTAGCAACCATTACATTATATTTCATAATTCATTTTTCATTATCAAAAATATTTTGCGTGTAAGAAACCATTGTTATTTGTTGTTCGGATTCTTTTTTTTTTTTTTTTTTTTTTTTACAAGTTAAAAAACTATCATTGAATTGACCTAAGTTCAAGTGGAATTATGTGGTTTGGATCAGTCGCATTTAATAACACTGTAAGCCGTGCTCATGGAAACACAACTGCATCCCTATACCACACAGAAATCTGTTTTCAAGACACAACTTAATGAAATCATCCCCACTCATTATTTTATTAATCCAACAGGAAGGTGCTGCAGTTCAAGGTTGTTCCCAACTGGTGTACAAAGACACTTAACACCAAGTCCACTTCTAGTTACAGGAGTGGACACTATACCAGATTACAAAGCCAAGCTGATACTAGCGGCCACACAACAAACACTGATATCTTGATAGACGGCAGACTGGTAACAAAGGTAAACACCTGTACTTCCAGACATACACACGTTACTAACTCGTGTAACCAATCAATAAGTACTCTTGTATCAAGGTTTAAGTCATTATTCATGAAATCGCCAAATGTGATTTGAAAATAATATTTAATAACCAAATTACCAAAAAGGATAATTTAAAACTCAAATAAATTTACTTCATTAAATAGCCACAATATTGCAATATTTGCTTTCACTAATTGAAACTTGTATCATGTTTTTAATCATTAGTCATGAAATTATCACATGAAGTGAAGCTGAATATGGAAAATATTAAATGAGCTTCCATTTTGTATGATGTTGATGTTCCATGTGAAATAATTTTCAATTGTCATGACCTTTAGTAAGTGACGGTAACAATTATTTCACAAAGGACATCATACGGAACGGCAGCTAGTTTAATTTCCTATATTTTATCCATAATCAGTCTTAATTTGGTTGACACTGAGTTAAAGAGTGCCAATTGATGACGTCATTGTGTGACGTCAAAATGTTACATCCAACTTGATATTCTAGGATGACGTAACACTGATATGAACCAAGTTCCAGGATGACATAACACTGATACGAACCAAGATATCTTTTAAAACAATTTAAGTTGTTTTGAGGGTCCACGTTAAACACGATCGTACTTACATGCAGCATGCACATTGATCCGGTAACACATCGTAATTAAGGTACAATGAAAGATGCGACTGACTTGTGCAACAATGAAGGTGTATGAATGAAGATGAGTCAAGTTATTACTAGAAGTGTTATGACTCACTATCCAGTCAGCCAGTCTGCAAGTGAAACGAAACATCACCAACAGTGATTAATAATTACTTAAACCTATCAGTTTCCATTAAGTTCAATGCCAGGAGAAGACTGCATGTCTGCGGGTTGCAAATGAGAATGATACACAGACAAATGACATGCAGTAAAAGTCATCACTGAAGTGTTTTAAGCTTATGCATATACCCCAGGATAGTTGGCGGGTCCCAATGGGCTTTCTTATTCCAGCCAGTGCACCATTACGGGTACATCCAATGCTGTGGTGTGGTAGCTATAAAACAATTCCTTGCTACTAACAGGAAAATGTAGTGGGATTCCTCTCTAAATAATAAATCAATGCGCTCTAGTGGTATCATTAAACAAAATAAAACTATATATATATAAACACCAGGGTTCTTACACTTGTAAAAACATGAAAATTCAAGGACATTTTCAAGGACATTTCCAGGACTTTTTCTTATTTTTGAAATGTTCAATCAATGAATGTTTTTAAAAGAAATTGTTGTCTAAATGTAGATAGGTCATGAGAACAACAAAAGTAAAGTTGAGGAAAAATAAACCACCAAATTTTTTACCTAAATTTCCAAGACACAATAAAATTTACTTCTTTTTCCAGGACATTCCAGGCCTGGATTCTAAAATCACAGAATTCCAGGATTTCCAGGACGCGTAAGAACCATGCACACACACACACACACACACACACTGTTAACCTTTTATTGAATGCAAATTCCAAGAATATATATATATCTGGCATGAAAGTGTCAAATTGGTAATGTTATTTTATGAACAGCCAACAGTATTACTACTTGTTCAGAACAAACAAATGGTACAAACACCCCACCACCACCCCACTCAACAAGTTTCCATTTCACTAGATGATCATTTAAAGTGAACTTTGTATTACAATATTGTAATACATTTATCTTGGCATGATACATTTTTCTTAGTACTTACTGGTCTTGTGAAATAAACCAGATACCCTGCAATGTCTTATTTCTTATATCATTGCATGTTTTACATTCACTGAAAAATGTTTTGTTCTGGTCAATTTTCAGACATACAAAGTATTTTCCTAAAAATTAATCAAAAGTTGTTAATTAAAAAAAATATATATATTTATTGTTCAGAATGAATGTTGTTGCCACTTATTGTGAAAATTAGCAATTGGTTATCTGACAATGGCCAGAATGAACCCATACCTGATCACTGTACCAGTCGAGATAGTTTGATGGTTAGAAACACAAAATGTCAAACTGTTGCAAAAATAGGAATCCGACAACCCAGAACATTAAAACATCTATGGATAATATGAGGTATTATCTTTTAGATAGTGCATTTGATTGCTGTTACAAATATTCAAAATCGACAGACTGCAGACAGTAGATGTCTCTCAGAATGTCCAGTCTGCTGTCTAATAGTTATGTTTGATTCCCCCTCATTCTGATAGTATCCCCAGCCATCAAAATAAAAAAGAAAGAAACGTTTTGTTTATCGATGCACTCAACACATTTTATTTATGGTTATATGGCGTAAGACCTGCTATCACCACTTCATGGGCTACTCTTATGTCCATTAACAGCAAAGGATCTTTTATTTGTGCTTCCCACAAACAGGATAGCACAAACCATGGCCTTTGTTGAACCAGTTATGGATCACTGGTCGGTGCAAGTGGTTTACACCTACCCAATAAGCCTTGCGGAGCACTCACTCAGGATTTGGAGTCAGTATCTGGATTAAAAATTCCATGCCTCGACTGGGATCAGAACCCAGTACCTACCAGCATGTAGGCCGATGGCCTAACCACGATGCCACTGAGGCAGGTAACCATCAAAATAAGTCGTCAGGTCTCCTATAATATTGGATGTCAAATATTTGATAATCCTGAGATATAATCTAACAGAGAAAACCTGCTATATTTTCCCATTAGTAGGAAGGCATCTTTTACATGTACCGTTCAAAACAAGACAGCATATACCATGAGTTTTGAGGTTGACTGGCTGGGATCGATCCTAGACTGACCGTGCTTTACCACTAAGCTACATCCCACTCCCAAGTCGTATTTAACCCATTTATTTATAGTGTTACACTGATGCCATTACGAAAAAAAATAAAATAAAAAAATAAAATTATAGCAAACTATTATAATGCCATGTAACATAATCGGGTTGATTCCAAAGTTAAAGAATTTGATTATATATTGGTAACTAGTTAATATTAACCAATCAGGAACAAGCTTACAAATGTATTTATAACAGGGTTGACAACTAATGCAAATTAGATTGTAAAATATCAACAATGAATCAGGAAGCATTTATTCTTTTCAATTCTATACCTGACAACAATGCACAAAAAGTGAAAAAGGCAGTAAAATACTGCTGACTACCACCTATAATGCATGAATACATTCTTTTAGCAAACATTATTGCCAGTAGTCACAGGTGATTCCAGTCGTAAAAAAGAATACAATATGGCGACTATATTAAAATGGCCACACACCAAGAGTTTGTTTACTTTGTGCACCATGTGAATCAAATCAGTTAATATTTATGAATAAACATGGACAGACTGACCCAAGATGTAGGGGTCAACTTATGTTGTCTACAATTTTCCCCATAAAAGATTAGGTACTAGACCCACTAACCCCAGGAATGTGTCGGCCGATCTCACTTTCAGCTACTGTTCAGATATATACCCAAATGTTCTGTGGGTTCAAATAGCTATAGGCCCCCTCCCAAATGAAAGTGGCACTTAAAATTACCATTTTATATACCGGTATATATACATATTAATTATGTCTGTTCAAATACATTAATTTAACAGACTGTCAGTACTACATCATTAAACAGAAGACCCTAGTTTTTAAACACTAATGTATATTGTTCACTATATTTTTTGTATTTTTAAAAATGCACATGCATCTGAGAAGCAACTTTTAGAGTCGCGTTTTAGTTTATTTCAACACCACAGATTCTTGTTTCCAAACTTGTAAAGTAACCAAACTTATTATCTATGTTTACACGTTGAAACCATAGTCTATGTGAAAATTATATCTTCGTGTTTAAAAACTAGGGTATGTCCCTTTAAGTGGCCAATCCCATCATATACGGGACCATGGGGGAAATCGTGAATAAATCCCTACTGTTTCTAAAACGTGTGGTATGATACTTTTAATCTCTGAAAAATGTCTTTCAATACAAAAAATGAGAAAAAAAGAGAAAACAGTTGACACTATTAAGAGATGTTGTGACCACCAAACGTGACTGACGAGCCTTAGTCTTATACAGGTCAAATGGCAGTATGTATCACATTTCAGCAAATACATCATTTACTGGGCTTGTTGTTCCTCTATAATAATATAACAGTATAGTCACTGAAGTGAAAATGGCTTTACTTACATTCAGTGTACACAATAATTAAATATGCGAGGTCCATAGACGACAATAGTAACATGTGGCATAAAACTAACATAAATACCATGGACATAAATAATACCACCCCTCACCCTTAAAGTGAATAAGAAAATAATGGGTGTCAAGTGCTCATTTCCGAGATAATGGGTAGCATCTATGTCTATCCTAGTTCTGCAAAAAATTCCAATACTTTTTTTTACAGGTACCTCATAGCAGAAAGCTACTTGACACAATGGTACTAGATGAAATAAAATTGCATATTTTTTAAAGCTCAGATGAAACAATTGTTTTCACAACCAACACATTCACATGACTTGTGGTGTTCACTTCACTATCAAATGTTGGGTGCTGCATGCACCTTGAACTTTGAACCAGCCAAAATTTATTTGGTTCAGTGCTTACACAAATGTAGATTTGTAATGAAATAATTGAGATCGACAACTCACTTTACACATGTAGATTCATGGAACTACTCTCCTCGTTTGAAATTCTGTGTTATACCATACAATATGAAGGAAATATTTTATTTAATGACGCACTCAACACATTTTATTTACGGTTATATGGTTAAGAACCACACCAATATTGAAAGAGGAAACCCATGTCATGAGCTACTCTTTTCGATTAGCATCAAGAGATCTTTTATATGCACCATCCCACAGACAGGGTAGTACATACCAGTCATTGATATACCAGTTGTGGTGCACTTGCTGGAACAACCACCACAAAATATGAGTGCTTCTAACTGAGTGAAACATGATCATTTCATTGGTTTGCTGTGCAATCAGTTATTTGTAATGTATAATGCACTCGTATTGTGTTGTGTCACCTTTAGAATTGTTGTTTTTATTTTTTTTAAATTAACGACGCACTCAACACATTATAATTACGGTTATATCGGCGTCGGACATATGGTTATGTCGAGAGAAAAACCCCAGTGGTTAGCTGACGGGGATCAATCCTAGACCAACCGCGCATCAGGCGGGCACTGTACCACCGGGCTATGCTGCACGCTCCTTTAGAATAAGTATCATGAATTTTAGATTGCTATTTCAAAATGGAAAGGCTTTACCTTTGAACTCAAAACTGTCTTAAATATTACACTATGACAGTCATAGGAATAATTCAGTTGAATAACCCGAAACTTAAATAGATTTAATACACAACGCCAGAGAAATATGTTTAATGTTTTCGACAAGACAACAATACAAAAAAAGCACAGCAATGAAGCAAACTGAATAGAGAACAATTTACTGGATTATTGGTTATACATATAAACAATTCACTGTAGCATTTTGAACTGATTTTCACTAGCCTAATAATTTTGAATTGTACAATATTTAGCCACATTTTATTAACGAGCCTGAGGTTTTCCGAAGTTACATTGTGTTGAAATATTTTCGTTTCTTACAGAAAATACAGTTTCTACTATAGCAAACACCCAATCATTACTGGCAACGATGTCAACAACAGCTATCATTGCCTGTACACATGTGAGTGTTAAATAGGAATTCTGGCCAACTCGCCCCAAAGCCAACTCACCCGAGTGTTTGGTCAAGTCTGCACGCCCGGGACAACCAAAATATGTTGCGGGTAGCCATTCTTTGTCAAACAATTGCCCGACAAGGAAGCAAGAAAATCAAACAAATAAAATGAAATATGTGGGCAACCAAGAGATGATGTTGGGCAGCCAAACTTCAGCCACAATTTCACATTTGTGCACCCCTGATCTCGACTGAGTGTTTAGTTAACTCACCCGAGCGTTTGGTCAATTCGCCCCAAACTTTACTGTCTGTAAATATAAATGTGAGAGAAACTCCGGTATTACGACCACTTATTAAAATGGGTTTTATTTTGGGGAGATCCAATAATCAATTACAATGAACTGTTAAGTCTATTTTAAAGATGTTTGTGAGATTGTCCCTTATACCTTTAAAGGAATCATCAGGCAAGGCTTTTCGACTCTGGCTGGTGTGCATATTCAACAATATTTAATGCACATTAGCTTAAAATGTTGGTATATTAATTTTCCAAATAGTAACGATAAGAGCTAACTAAACAGTGTGGAGCGAGATGGTTTATGAGGTGAGTTGACCTGCTCCTGTCAAATAGTGATAATTTTTTCTATATCTTGTGTTGTATGTTTATTTCTGTAGTGGATGTGATTACTGCTTGTATAGATTGATGTCAGCTTAGTATAAAAAAATATTACTTTCTTGTCATATGGTCATAAAAGAACCTTATTTATTCCAAGAATGGACTTTGGGAAAACACTCCAGATGTTTGACTGTGGGTCCAGTTTATAATAAAACTAAAACAAGTCCCGTTTCCTTCTTTTGTGTTATTATTGTTTGTCAAAATGTTGCTGTGAGTTGGCCAGTCAAAAAATATCCCAAGTGCATAATCTGTACCTGTAGATTAGTGAGCTATTTTGCTTGCACCTCCGAGTTATGATGTATAACTGGACATAACATGTATATGACCTAAAGAAAAAAAGGTTACCAGTATACATTTGTGCAGGTAAGGTCATAGGGTTTTACGTACTTTCGGAACAAGCTCTTCCATGCAGAATAAGAAAAGGGTTGGGATGGGTGAGAGATGGGGTCACCCATGCTGACATGTGCACGGGAACACGAGCAGCCCAACAAAAGGGGAGCAAGGGTTGGTTTTACATACTATTGAATTTGCAACTGTCACATAGGATTAATGCCAACTAGAAAATGTTGCATAATTTGTTGAAGGTAATTTTGACACATAATTTAGAATGATTAATCAATATTGAAAATGGAGCTAATTTATAGATTTCGCTTTGATGATCGAAAGGTACTTGGTGCTAAAATATTTAAACATGATATAAATTCACCAAATCCAACTACATTTGGTGAACAAGTCTTTAAACTGATCAATATATTTAACATGTCATTTTAGTCATTAGAAAGAGGTTATTAGTCAAAACCAATGTAAGAACATTTTTCATTTGTTATTTAAATTACTTGATATAATTTGTCCATCACCTTTATTATTTTGGAAGAAATGGGATCGATCTTCCATTTCTCATTCCAGTAGACCACAACCGGTATATTAAAGGCTGTGGTATGTGCTATCCTGTCTGTGGGATGTTGCATATAAAAGATCATGTGTTACTAATAGAAACAAATATAGAGGGTTTTCTCTCTTAAGACTACATGCCAAAATTACCAAATGTTTGACACCCAACAGCTGATGATTGATGAATCAATGTGCTCTAGTGATTTATAACTATTGTTTTAAGAGCTCGCGAACACATGACACAAATACATAGTTCACTGGTTTTAGCAATACTGTACGGCTGGATTCATATGAACACTATGGTAATATTTAATACGATCCATTTGTCATGCATTTAGTACAATCCATTCTATTTAGCCATCTAGTTAAAATTTTAAAACTAGAGAAGTAGTAACCAAAATCATTTAAGGGGCCATTCATATATTACGTAACACTAGAGGTGGTTTCAGGTCTAAAGGTGATGTAGTGTTATGGGGGGATTGTACGGGTCGTACTATTTAGCCATCTAGTTATAATGTCAGAACTATAGTAGTAACTTAAGGGGCCATTCATATATTACGTAACACTAGAGAGGTCTACAGGTTAGGTCTAAAGGTGTAGTGGTATGGGGGGAGTGGGGGGGTGTATTGAACAGTTATGTCACGCTTCTTTTTAATTATTAAACAGGCCATAGGATTTCAAACTTCATGTGAAACACTTGTACAGTTGCATGCCTTGCGATGATGGGAACCCATCGAAAACTTATATTATTTTTGTTTAGTAGTCGTACTCAATATAATAAGGAAGTGAAATGAAATACTGGTTCCATGACTTTACCAACATGTACTGAAGAAAACAACTGTTACTATGGAATCTAAAGGCCCGTTAAAATCTTTGGTTGGTTTAGGTTAGATTTGTTTGCATAAATGGTCTGTCCCAGCGACAATGTTCAGAGTAAGTAGCTATTGTTAGACGCAATCACACAGTAATACAATAATGATTATACAATGTTCAGAGTAAGTAGCTATTGTTAGACGCAATCACACAGTAATACAATAATGATTATAAACCGAAAGGAAATGCTTTCCCAAATCACAGAATATGTTAAAACTAAAGCATTATAATATTACACTTATTGTATGATTTTGTTTGTGAATGAGAGAGACGGGTCTTCAAAGTTATGTAATATGTTTACACTTATTGCATGAATTTGTTTGTGAATGAGAGACGGGTCTTCAAAGTTATGTAATATGTTTACACTTATTGTATGAATTTGTTTGTGAATGAGAGAGACGGGTCTTCAAAATTATGTAATATGTTTACACTTATTGTATGAATTTTTTGTGAATGAGAGAGACGGGTCTTCAAAGTTATGTAATATGTTTACACTTATTGTATGATTTTGTTTGTGAATGAGAGATGGGTCTTCAAAGTTATGTAATATGTTTACACTTATTGTATGAATTTGTTTGTGAATGAGAGAGACGGGTCTTCAAAGTTATGTAATATGTTGACACTTATTGTATGAATTTGTTTGTGAATGAGAGACGGGTCTTCAAAGTTATGTAATATGTTTACACTTATTGTATGAATTTGTTTGTGAATGAGAGAGACGGGTCTTCAAAGTTACGGAATATGTTTACACTTATTGTATGAATTTGTTTGTGAATGGAAGAGATGGGTCTTCAAGAGGTATGTAATATGTTTGCGGAGTATAGTCCAGTAGTACTGCAGGATCGTGAGTGTATAATATTTAAAATAATTGTGTTACATAAAATATAAACAAACACTATCCTACTAGTTAGTTACGTTAACTAATCTTATTTCGAATCGAGTCTCAATGGCCCCAGTACAAAACGGCCCTAACAATAATTGGTCAAAACAACCTTTAAAAAAGTCAAAAACTACCACTAAGAAAATCAAAACAACCAAATTGTAAAAGCCGAAATGGTTCTTAAGAAGTCAAAATGACCAAAGTGAAAAAGCACCACACGTTGGCAAAAATGGAACCTCACATTGGCTAAAATGGCACCAAAACACGAATGATTAATAAATATTAGTTTATAGTAATAGTAGTAGTATTGTTGTTTATATTACTTTCATTAATATTACCGTACTAATAATAAAATGTTTTAAATAATGTGTGTTCTGTTTTTAAAAAATGTATTGTTCCCTATATTTGTAGTCATTCTGCAAAGAACCATTATTATTATTATTATCCTATTAGTTATATTACTATTATTAATAAAGTGTTTCAAATAATGTGTTTTGTAATAAAAGTACAAGTACTTAGAATATCACATATACAGCCGGTCTGTTGTCTAATTATCAGCTCAAAGAAACTGAACGAACAGCTGATTTCCTACTGAACCGTGCGAGGTATTCTCTGATTAATTAGCAGTTCAAAGAAACTGAAGGTACATTTACTTACTCTGTTAATTGTTACCAACACGAAAATAGGAATTTAATCTGTCTGATCTTTGTAAATTTGATGCAGCTTTGCATGTATTTATGCATCTGTCATTTGTAATGTGATTTTGTCAAATTTTGTGTCTTTGTAAATTTATGTGCATCTTTGTGAATCTTTATGCGTCTTTGTAAATTTTAATGTTATTTTATTCAATTTTAAATGTATGTTAATTTGTATGTTTTTGTGTGTCTTTGTAGTGTTTAACAGGAACATTTAATTATTACTGTCACGTGTAATATTGTATTAAAAATTATATATACATTATATAAATGGTCTTTTGTTGCTTACTTAGAAATTGTGTTGATTGATAGAAAGTATTTTTGTGTTCGGTCATTTGGGGGGACTGTTATACAGGTAGTTTTAAAAACCCACATTAGTTATGTATTTATTTATAAGATACACAACCCAACATGTATAAATTTAAATTAAACAATTGATATATAATCTTACAAAAACAATAATAAACAATGCCATGCAGACAAGCAGAAGAAAAGTTATTGTCAACAAAGCAGTTTAAATTATCTACAAGTAGGGGCCTATTTAATTTGTTTTGTTATTAAATTTATTTTGAGTCACTGTTCACATTTTGTTTCATCTTCTTGGTTAATTAATTTACAATGTTTTGCTGATAATGTGACCTGGATATCTAAACTTCATGAATACGTATCTTTCTCCAATTTAATGGTTGGTGGAGAGCTATACCTAAACATTCTAATGGAACGACAATAACAAACCTGTTTGTGGAATGTAGCACGCGAAATAATGGTCCAGTCTTATTATTGTCATGATGGTTTTAACAGTTAAAAATTAGTTAAAACCTATGTGTCTACGAAAAAAGAAGTTTGGTGCCGTTTTGGCCATCAAAAAGTGGTGCTGTTTTAGCCTGATACCAGTGGCCTGACCCAGAGTAGAGTTAATGTTATGGGGTAAATTTCTATTACTAGTATTTATTTCAAATGGGGGGGGTAATTTGTTCACCTTTATAGGCAAAATGTCTTTACAATGAGATGTTGTGTGTGTTTATTATTAGCGTAATAAAATGTTATTATTAATGCGGTAAATTAGCATAATAAAATGTATTATTAATGCGGTAAATTGGCGTAATAAAATGTTATTGTGACGAGTTTCTGTTTAAAAAGTGTAATAAAGTTTTAACCAATGATCCCGTTTTTATACATATATTTTTTGGACTGCCTGTGATATATTTCTTATATCGGTTAACATTATTAGTAATGAAAATTAATTTAGTATTATGGTACTATTTCCTTTGGTCCTTTTGACTTTTTCCTTTGGCCGTTTTGACATGAATGTTCAGGACTGGTTCATCCTGAGGCCATTTTGACCGCATACCTTTATTTCGAGGGCTGCTAATATAATTGACTATCAAAATATCATTATTACACATGGGCAAAAAAACGACGAAACTCAATCCCAGCAGATATTATTGGGTGTGTCTCACTGTTAAAGTGTTATTTAAAACACAACTGAGGTAACAAAGGATTCCGTCTGTGGGATGGTGCATATTAAAGATACTTCACTGCTAATCGAATTGTGTAGTCCATGAGGTGGTAGCAAAAGGTTTCTCATCTAATCGTGTTAATTAATTACATGTCCGACACCATGTAAGCATAATTAAAATGTTTTAGTGTGCATCGTTAAACGGAAATATTAACTTTCTTTCTTTCCAGTATCAAAAATATCCCTAAAGTTATAAACAATTAGGTTAACTAATTTGGTAGCAAGGATTTACCAAATGACAACCATAAGTACCAATATTATAATATATAGCTTGTCAAGTTGTAGTACAAATGAATCCACTTAGTAAAATTTAAGTTAAACTGTAAAAATAAGTAAACAAAGGATTATTGTTTACAACCACAATTCAACAACAAAAACCTCCACAATAACACAGGAAGATGCTGATGACCTGTCGGGCATAAACATACAAATAATTTATAACATAATTTGTTTTGTCGGGAACGTTTTGAACAAAGTAAAACAATGTTCTAAAGATCACTGAAATAGACATAAAACAACCAACCAATCAGATGTGTGATATGAAAACCCTTGTCTGGTTTGGGAAAACTTCACAAAACGAAAACAATGTCTGTTCCTACACCTTACAAAACTTAGTTACAACCAGCTGAAAAACACACGATTAAACTGTAGTTATTCTACTTTAACCAAGAACAATCAAATCAGTATGACCTAACTACGCGATTGCGAAAATCGTATACTCCGTCATTGTCTATCAACATTGAAACCAAGACTGCGCCATGTTTTTGTATAAAGAAAGACGTGCAGTTGAAAAGAAGCCTCGATTATTATTAGTCGTAAGAAACTATGGCGAAAAGAGTTAAATATTCATAAAGTGAAAAGATCGGTCTTGACGATCGGTACAAAAACTTACTTTCACATAGGTTACGTCAAAAGTTTCTTCAGAAGACATGTGCGCCTTTTACTGTCCCGCCATGACAAAAGGTTCTACCTCGGTATGGTTGTGAATTTCAGCTGTGCTAATTATTTCAGCAGCGCCACCTAGCAAAGTTCACGAGGTCAGCTTGTCTGCTCGCTCCCAGTTTGACGCGGAAGTGGGCTGGAGCAAGGCCCGTACGATGCATCATCGATATACGTGACTCATTCTTCTTCAACATCTGCCGATTCTGTCGTCAATGAAAATAAACAAAAAAAAATGGCAATCACTAAATATTAGCACAAAACTAAAAGGTGAATCGTCAAGGTTAAACTGGCAGTGAAACGCACATTATTTTTGCTATTATATGAAATTCTGACGAAGTACAAAACCCAAGTTTATTTTTAGATACATATAATCTTAATTTTTAAAGAGATTTTTTAAGATTTATACATTTCGGAATATGATAATGAATTAAACAAGATTCATAATTAATGGTGTAAGACGTTAGCATGACTGGCTTATTGAACAATTATAGTGAGTTGCCTCGCTTAGTAATTCACCATCCCTAAATATGACAATGGCATTGAAAATGTTTCATAGCCTACGTTAACATTATAATAGTGATTGTAATAATTGTAATCAATAGTTACGTCAATTTAAATGTCATCCTTTCTTTTATTATTATTTTCAATCCACCAGTTAGTAATATATTTTTTAGACAACTGTTCCCGTTAAAGTGTTATTAGTTCCCTATATTTGTGGGATTTCAAATGGTGATATCATCACAAGGAATGGAGCGTGTTGGTGACATCACCAATTGCAGTTTGATATAATGGTGACATCACCATCGGCTTTATCGATCAGCTAGGCA
>JAECMU010210659.1:5972-16480 GCA_016106625.1 Dracogyra subfuscus | reverse complement strand
CACACACACACACACATTCACTTTTTGGCACCTTCTTATGTCATTGACAGGTAAATACAGATACAATGTATATATTAACTATTAATGGAAGTAAATAATATATTAAATAATTAAAACAGGAATTAATTTTGTTGATTACAGGGATCATTTTGTTCAGAACTGTTTCACAATTCGCTACACAAGTGTAAGAGATTGTTACACAATATTTAAACATTGACTAGAAACCTCGCTAATACAAGGTTTCTTTAAACAAAAACTTTTGTTACATTATATTACAGATAAACATGCAATTCTGTTATAAATAATTCAGATAAATAACTGATTAATTAAAAGTATTATTACTACAGGTAAATAAATACATGTAATTACTAATATCAAGTTGTTATTTGTAAACTGTATAAACATTTTCCTTGTACGTACATTTGTAACTTTGTACACAATTCTACTGGGTTTACTTATATGACGTTTTTTTACAGGATTGGCATTTTGATTTATGTGCAATAATGATGTTGACGTATGACCCAAAGGGTGTTATACATATACTTAGGTTAACAGTTAAGTCTGTTAACCTATGTAAACTTACTTTTACTTTTAACTATTGTATTACACATTTTACTTTGAAAAGATAGTAATAACTGGGTTATTAAATTCATATATATTTTACACATCCATCGTAGAGATGACAGTTATTACCCATGTATGTGGGATATTTATTTTAAACCATCATTCAAGATGGACTCATCCACAGTGGAGCCACGTGCACCATCCAATGAAAGAAAGAAAGAGATTTTTTTTTATTTAACAACGCACTCAACACATTTTATTTACGGTTATATGGCATCAGACATATTGTTAAGGACCACACAGATTTTGAGAGGAAACCCGCTGTCGTAACTTCATGAGCTACTCTTTCCGATTAGCAGCAAGGGATCTTTTATTTGCACTTCCCACAGCAGGATAGCATAAACCATGGCCTTTGTTGAACCAGTTATGGATCACTGGTTGGTGCAAATGGTTTACACCTACCCATTAAGCCTTGCAGAGCAATTACTCAGGTTTTGGAGTCTGTATCTGGATTAAAAATCCCATGCCTCGACTGGGATCTGAAACCAGTACCTACCAGCCTGTAGACCGATGGCCTACCCATGACGTCACCAAGGCCAGTGCTGATCAAACAATGTGCTGGGGTGTTACTAAACATTCCTTTCCTTTCAGAATGGCTGTTGATTGTAAACAATGTTCTGGAGTATTGTTAAACGTTTGTTTCCTTTTTGAATTCGCTAATATCCCAGTCTGTATAAGCTGCTTATGAAACATGTAGTGTGACATCGTTACAGCAACATTCCTTTCCTTTCCTTCCCTAATAGCCACTGATTAACATTCTTTCCTCATTTGTTGTCAAATTGTTAGATATTTGCATTTACTATCACTCTGGCACATTTCTAAATGTGGAGCTCTGTTAAAATTAAATTTAAAAGCACAGATAATTTTCATTTGTTAACATATTTTAAAAAAATTTGATGAGGCTTTAATTAAAAATCTCACTAATTAGTCTATATTATTTTTTACCTGCTGCACATGCAATTAGGCGCTGATAAAGGTAAGACGTTAGAAAACTGTCTTGCAGTTTGTTTTTTTAATGTGTGCGTCTGTGGTTGTGTGTTTCTTTTCGCTGTGGTTTTAAAGCACATTTGTCAGTTAGCTTTCGTGTGTCTTTGTGTATATCTTAAGCGCCAGTCTTTTCCATTATTACAGAGCTATGTTAAAACAGCAGTTCCCACCAATATTTTTCCATTATACAGAGCTATGTTAAAACAGCAGTTCCCACCAATATTTTTCCATTATACAGAGCTATGTTAAAACAGCAGTTCCCACCAATATTTTTCCATTATACAGAGCTATGTTAAAACTGCAGTCCTTAGGCATGACAAAAACATGCAGAACACTTGCTTTTAAATTGTTTTTGTTTTGTTGTTGTTTGTTTAACGACGCACTCAACACATTATAAGTACGGTTATATCGGCGTTGGACATATGGTTATGTCGAGATAAAAACCCAGTGGTTAGCTGACGGGGATCGATCCTAGACCGACCGCGCATTCAGACCTGTCAACTCTTCCAATTTAGGCGGGAGTCTCCCGCTTTTTGAACCTTTCTTCCGATCTCCCGACAAAACAATAAATCTCCCGACAAAACAATAAATCTCCCGATAAAAATAAAATAAAAATTAACAACATTTTTTTTTTTTACCGTCACTTTTCCTAAAACAAAATAAAGGGAAATAATTATAAAAGGATAATCACGGAAATTCACAGAAATTCACGAAAAAGCACATGGAGTTTATAAAATGACTTTATTATTTTTGTTTGTCGCTAATTCAACACTGCCAACAGGCTGTGTATTGATATTCAGTGTTGCCATATAAAAATACCTATCCAGTTTAGGTATAATAACACATCTGAATTGTAAAATGACTTCCCACTGGATTACATAATGCAACTATGACGAATCGGAACTGCCAGTCTTCGACTAGAGTTGACAGCGATACACACAATGCATGTTAAAATCACATGTCACAGCAAGACAACCAAAATACCAATTAGCTGTATAAAAATACATGTGTCAGATAATTTTGTATGTTTGTGCAGTAAAATGTTGGTTATAGGTACACTTCAAGAAATTATTTTTGTACTTGTAATTAAAAAAAATGTTCTTTGACATATTGACATAAAGTTACTCACAGAAATGGGTATAATTCCGGTATATTTCACACGATGTTCGTAATGAGGTTTTACTTGTTATTAATGAAAATACAATGTTTATTGCATCATTATAATGATTTTAAATAAGTACCACGCCACGGTTCCTCATTATAGCAAAAACTGATTATTAATTTATAAGATTTATATAAATTTGTATTTAGTGCTTAGGTACACTAACCACAAATGATAATGTAATGCAACCTGTAAGGCTGTAAGTGTAATACCATAAATGTATTATTTATTTTTTTAATTTCTTGTTCAGGTTCTTAAATTTTTTGATACATTTTTAAAAATATTTTTTAAATCTGTATTAAATCATAATATTTAAACTTTAAAATATTTTTTTATTTTTTTTATTTTAATGTTGTTGTTTTTTAATGCCAAGATATATATGACCTTATATAGTATTCATATAACTTGTTGTAATAATGTTTTTTTTTTTTTAAATCTTGCGATTTTGGGGTTAAATTGTGTGAATTTAAAAATCTCCTGCTTTTTCAACACACATCTCCTGCTTTCTGTTGACTAAAGGTTGACAGGTCTGCCTATCAGGCGGGCACTGTACCACTGGGCTAAGCTGCCCGCTTTGCTTTTAAAGGGACAGATCATCGTCTTTAAATATTTCAGCATATTTTCCATTATTAGAGCCATTTATACGATCATTGAAATCAAACATTACTTGCATTTTATTGTTTAGATTATCCATTTCTCCCATCCCTGGCCATGCAAGACAGGTGCATTCTATGATGTCAGCCCATGCGGAATAAATCTGTCTTGCATGACCACGTGACTTCTGATGTTTGCGCTGATATTAACATTGGGTGACGTCACGTAAACGGCAAAATAACGCAAGAAATACGTTTTATATTTCATAAAAACAAGGAAACCTGCTGTCCTAATGAAATTATACTATCATTTTCGGTTTATGTATAAACCATTTTTGGGTACGATCTTTTCAATGGTTATGATTATTTTATTGTAAGATAAAATAAAAAAAAGTAGGTTTTCCACATTTTCCCAAAATGCTTGTTTTTCATCTACTGGATGGAAGAAAAATAATCTTCCATTATGTGTCCATGTGGGACAGGGCTATTCCACCCTCAGGTACATAATATGATGTCAGGAACTCGGTAAGCCTCATCCCTGACAACAAATTATGTACCCTTTGGTGGAATAGCCCTGTCCCACATGAACACATATGAAGAATTCTTTTAAATCCTTAGAACTGAAATTTTTCTTGTCATCCTGTTGTTTTTAAAAACGCACGTGTGTCTGATCAGTAGCATTTATTGATTGGAGATCTAGTCTACTTTTTAAAGGATATTTTCCAGTTTCAACATCACAGACTATTTTTTTCACTCTATTACAACTTAATCCAAGTGTGTACAGGTTTGTAGATTAACTAAACTTACTCTCGAGTGCCTAATAAGCATAGGGGCTGAATAATCATAGGGTCTGGAAGATTTTCTAAAATCCATTAAAAGTGGGGTGCGGAATTAGCGTAGGGTGTGGACATTTTTTAAAAACCCAATAAGAGTACAGTGCGGAATTAGCATTGGGTCTGGAAATATAGCTAAATTGTAAAAGTTACTAGTAATGAAAACAGAATATAAGTAGTAAGATCTTGAAAGTATGCATATATGTACCCATTGGACGCATTATAAACATATACGTTTCTATTACCTAACTGTTACAACTGTATTACTGTCACACATAATTCATTAAAACCTTTAGTGTATTTTTATGTTTAAATGAAATTATGATAATTAATACGAGGCGAGATTGCAGCTTTGAAATTTCATGAACTTAATTTTTACCTGTATCAATATTTATTTTTAAAGCATTGGTGGGGACATTTATCATGGCATTCATAAATCTCAGCTGAAGCTTCACAAATAACTGGTTATCAGCTATGCCTGCTATTAGCAGAACGCGCTTGAAATGGAAAGCGGTTAGGAGACGTAACTATACCTACTTTTTCTCACTAAATTTCGAATAGAGGCTGTTTGTAAGCATTTAATAAATTAAGAATTGTAATAAAAGTTGAATGCCGAATTAGCATAGGGGGCTACATTTTTTTCAGATGTAAATAAACGTAGGGTGCTGAATAAGCGTAGACACAGACATTTTTTCACAAATTTAATAAACGTAGGTGTATGTTTATTTGGCACTCGAGAGTAGTGTCCAATTTTACAAGTTGAAACTAGGGTCTGCGCCTTTAACCAAATACATACATCATTAAAAAAGGTTGGGTTTTTTAAGTGTCTTGGCATATATATTTGTCTGAAAAAAAAAGAAAAGAAAAAAGAAATGTGTTATTTAACGACGCATTCAACACATTTTTAATTACGGTTATTTGGCGTCAGATATATGGTTAAGGACCACACAGATATTGAGAGAGGAAACCCGCTGTTGCCACTTCATGGGCTACTCTTTCCGATTAGCAGCAAGGGATTTTTTATATGCACCATCCCACAGACAGGATAGCACATACCACGACCTTTGATATACCAGTCGTGGTGCACTGGCTGTGACAAGAAATAGCCCAATGGGTGTATGAAAAAAAGAAAGAAAGAAATGTTTTATTTAACGACGCACTCAGCACATTTTAATTACGATTATATGGCATCAGACATATGGTTAAGGACCACACAGATATTCAGAGAGGATACCCGCTGTCACCACTTCACGGGCTACTCTTTCCGATTAGCAGCAAGGGATCTTTTATATGCACCATCCCACAGACAGGATAGCACATACCACGGCCTTTGACATACCAGTCATGGTGCACTAGCTGTGACGAGAAATATATTTGTATGAAGGCCGGGATTTAGCTCAGTCAGTTTGAGTGCTCGTTTGAGGTGCTTGCATCACTGGATCGAACCACCTCAGTGGATCCATTCAGCTGATTGGGATTTTTCTCGTTCCAACCAGTGCACCACAGCTGGTATATCAAATGTTGTGGTATATGCTTTCCTGTCTGTGAAAGTACATATAAAAGATCCCTAAATTGCTGTATTAGGAAACATGTAATAGGTTTCCTCTGATAACTATGAGTCAGAATTACCTAATGTTTGACATCCAATAGCCGATAATTATTTAATCAATGTGCTCCAGTGGTGTTGTTAAACAAAACAAACTTTATATTTGTGTGGTTACAGTAAATCATTATTAACTCAATGATGAAGGGACAAATTCTCAAGATAATAGTGATTCTATAAATAAACATAACAGTGATTAAACATTTAACAGTTGTCAGTGGAAAGTAAGATGTGTGGTACTATAGTGTTCTGGGAGGAGATAATGGTAGTTCTACAGATAAACTTTATTTTATTACATACCATTGGCAGTTTATCTGTAGAACCATTATTATCTCCCCTGACTTAAAATTCACTGGCAAATGTTATGTTTTTAAAACCACTGTTAAATAACCGCATAAATTAACATGTCATTATATGTTATCAATAATGTACCAAAATATTTATCTCATGTATTTGTTATGTTTTATTTATGTATACATGTACATGTATATAACTTTTTTTTCTTTTTTTTAACACCAAATCATTTTATGTTGTATTTGAGACACTTTTGTCATTTTGTCAGTGTTGTCTTTTGTGGTTTTTACATGTAATTAACCAGAACTTACAGAATCAGGGATGTGAATTTTTTTTTAATTTTAATTTTTATTATTAATATTATATGTTTTTAAATTATAATAATTATTATTTATTATATATTTTTTTTACATTTTTGGTCTGATTTCAGTGTTGTTGTTTGTTTTATTTATTATTATTAATATTATTATTTAACAAAATGGAATTTAATATAAAATACTGACAAATGACCTTTATTTAAGACTTGAACATCTGATATATCAAAGACAATGGTATGTGTTGTCCTGTCGGAAAGGTGCATATAAAAGATCTTTGTTGCTAATTAATAAAATGTAGCCAGTTTCCACTGAAGGATTTCATCTACACGTCAGAACCGGCGTCGTGGTTAGGCCATCGGTCAACAGGCTGGTAGGTATAGGTTCGGATCCCAGTCGAGGCATGGGATTTTTCATCCAGATACCGACTCCAAATCCTGAGTGCTCATTTAATCAACACCCAAATTTGGAAGCGACGATTTACATGACTTCATTACATGCTTAGACTGAAATTAAAATCTATTTTAGTTTTACTGTTATAATTGCAACATTACTGTAATTAGAAGAAAAGAAATCGAGACTTTGAGGTAGACTTATCTGAGGACCGGCCAAATGGATCATGTAGCTATGGAACCCATGCAAGGTGTGAGAATATGTACGAGATCAATTGCAAAACATTTTGGTGGCAATTAAATTGTAATAATTTGGGAAAAACCCCATCTTCTTCCCACTGAGTGCGTACTCGTTCCCCAAAGACCCCATCCATGTACGGCCCTGATGCCTATTACACCAATGTATTGATAAAATGTAGCGGGCAGCATAGCCCAGTGGTACAGTGCCCACCTGATGCGCGGTCGGTCTAGGATCGATCCCCGTCAGCTAACCACTGGGTTTTTTCTCGACATAACCATATGTCCGACGCCGATATAACCGTAATTATAATCTGTTGAGTGCGTCGTTAAACAAACACAAAAAAAGAAAGAAAAAAAAAAGATAAAATGTATACAAGCTGATAAAAGTAATTTGTTTATTTAATGAAATGTGATGGTATTGAACATTCAGAAAAACAACCTATATCTGCTATATCACCAGTTGCATGTTAAACCACCATTAAACCTACCTACGAGTAGGTTTAATTTTATCAACTTATTTGGGGTTATTTACTCAACAGTTTAGGCTAAACCATCTTTATGCAAACGGACATCTAACACCGGTTTAACATTAACCAACAGTTTATATTAAACTAACTGTATGCATATCAACAGTGGTGTAAGTGTAAGGTTATCCCTAGACCACTGGGGGTTTTCTCGACATAACTATATGTCCGACACCGATATAACCGTAATTATAATGTGTTGAGTGCGTCATTAAAAAAAAGAATAAGAAAAAAAAAAAGTTATCCCTAGTTGAAGCTAAACTCACACTAAACAACCTTTATGCATTCAGGCCCAGTTGTGAGCAGATCACTGGTCCATTGTTAGGTATTTAGGAAGTATTTTACCTGTCATAGTGATTAGGTGTGCTTAGTATACTGGTACACAAGTTGTTTGCAAGAGATAGTCGACTGCAACGCTTGTACATGTACTTGTGAAAATTGGTTTTCTAAAGCACTTCAAATCAAGGCGTAGCGGCAGTTGATTTAAGGCATTTCCACGCTGTCAAAGCGCTTACTTTACAGCTCAGATATCTGAGAATGTGTGCCCAGGACAGCGTGTTTGAACTGTAATTGGATATAAGCACAGAAATAAGTTGAAATGAAATAAACATGTACCGTAGTTGTATACGTGTGGGAAGCAGGGTGGCGCGTTGCATGATGTCAAAGTAAAATTTGTTTTATTTAAAGACACCACTAGATCAGATTTTTTTTTTTTTTTTTTATCTTATCGGCAATCGGACGTCAAACATATGGTCATTCTGACACTGGTTTTTAGAGGAAACCCGCTGTCTCCACATAGGCTACTCTTTTATGATAGGCAGCAAGGGATCTTTTATTTGCACCTCCCACAGGTACGATAGCACAAACCATGGCCTTTGTTGAGCAGTTATGGATCACTGGTCAGTGCAAGTAGTTTACACCTACCCAATGAGCCTTGCATGCGGGGCACTCACTCAGGGTTTGCAGTCGTTATTGCCTCGACCCCGTCAGCTAACCACTGGGGGTTTTCTCGACATAACCATATGTCCGACGCCGATATAACCGTAATTATAATGTGTTGAGTGCGTCGTTAAAAAAAAAGATAAAATAAATAATAATAATAAAAAGATTATTGCCTCGACTGAGATCTGAACCCGGTACCAACCAGCCTGTAGACTGATGGCTTAACCACCAAGGCCGGTGAAGGATATACATTAATGCCTCTCACAGTTTAAAGACTAATTGATATATAACTGACATGAGGTGGGAGTGCACACTGGTCTGTCCCAACTAGTAATGATGTATTATTAGCCGAGCCCGTCCCGTCAATATTGAATGGCAAATTCATATACAATATATAACACCCTACTATAGTATTTTAAAAGGAACCATGAACAGTTTGAAGGAATTCCGGTTTACAAAGGGTCCGGTTTACAAAGGGTCTGGTTTACAAAGGGTCCAGTTTTGAGGGGGATATTAACTGTCTTATCTCATTTCTGTGATGTGCATCAGTCAGTGCCCATTTTGGCACACTGCTGTCTTTATATAACCCCAGTAACATTTATCTAGTTTTATTTACAGTGTCTGTGTGTTATTGTTGCCATGGCAATGGGCATTGCTGATTACTTTGATATGAGACTACACCTACAAGGATATTGTACATTTGTGTGTTCGTGTTGGCATTGATTTTCGTTTTCTTCCGTTCACAGCACAATAATCAAGAATTGATTTCTTTGTGAACTACACACTGAACATATGTCAAGAGAATAAATGTGTGTGGATGTGTGGATGCGTGTATGTGTATGCGTGTGTGTGTGTGTGCATGTGTGTGTGTGCATGTGTGTGTGTATGCATCCATGTTTGTAAACTACACAATGAATGTGTCAAGAGAAGAAGTGTGTGTATGTTTGTGTGTATGATGTTCAACCCTTGACAGTCTGAAATTATGTCAAGGTTGTGATACAATTATTTGCATCTTACCACAAATATTTCCTAAACTTCATTTATCCTTGATTCTGAAGAGGATTTTAGGACTAAATTCTAATCTTTAAGATTAAAATTGTGAATCTACACTCACTTAAGCCAATCAAACTATCTTGGGATCTTTCTTCTTATTAAATATGCACTAGATAAAAACTTTTTATTAATCTACAAACCTGTAATAGCTATAGTACATAGAGATAGATTATTATTCAAGCTTTTCATAAAATCAGTATGACACACACAAGTGTAATAATTTCTTTATTATACATATTATTATTGTTTCCTTTATGAATAACAAGACCCAACTCAAAATGTTTCATTCACAACTAGAAGGAGACGACTAAATGACATTATATTTGAAATGTACAGTCTGAGCTAGGACTGGAGAAGCAATGTCATGTTATGGCTTCGCTTCTCAAAATTATGTCATCACACTTGTGCTTCGTATGATTGTTATTAACTCAGTTATGTTGAACAATGTGGATAATAACACTTGTTATTACACGTGTGCTTCGTATTATTGCTATTAACTCGGTTATGTTGAACAATGTGGATAATAGCACTTGTTATTACACGTGTGCTTCGTATGATTGTTATTAACTCGGTTATGTTGAACCATGTTGATAATAGCACTTGTTATTAACCATGTGGATAATAACACTTGTTATAACACATGTGCTTCGTGTGATTGTTATTAATTCGGTTATTTTGAACCACGTGGATAATAACACTTGTTATTACACGTGTGCTTCGTGTGATTGTTATTAACTCGGTTATGTTGAACCATGTGGATAATAACACTTGTTATTACACGTGTGCTTCGTGTGATTGTTATTAACTCGGTTATTTTGAACCATGTGGATAATAGCACTTGTTATTACACGTGTGCTTTGTGTGATTGCTATTAACTCGGTTATGTTACCGTATATTGCCGTGTATTAGCCGACTTTTGAAGACTAGAAACAGTTTCCAAAAGAAGG
>JAECMU010210617.1:0-19500 GCA_016106625.1 Dracogyra subfuscus | reverse complement strand
AACACGTTAACTTTATCAACAACATAAATATATTACATATAGGGCAAACAGAGCGCTGATGCTGCATAGTGATACCACATTAATATTACAAATATCATAAATATATTACCAATATTAAAAACCAACTATGGGTGCTTGGTTGTTCTTCTTGTTGAATTTTATACTGTATACAGCAATTATTATACAATATACAGTGAAACCTTTTTAAACAGGACCCTGTCAAAACTGGCAACGTTTTATTGTCCCGAATTTTCTTAAATTCTAAAATACAAACCTCTTAAACACTGAATTCTATCTAAATCAGATAGATATTAAAAAAAAAAAAAAAGTTTTTATTTAAAGACACACCCAACACATTTATTTTACGGTTTTATGGCGTCAGACATATGGTTAAGGACCACACAGATTTGGAGAGGAAACCCGCTGCCATCACTTCATGGGCTACTCTTATGTTGATTAGCAGCAAGGGATCTTTTATTTGCGCTTCCCACAGGCAGGATAGCACAAACCATGGCTTTGTTGAACCAGTTATGAATCACTGGTCGGTGCAAGTGATTTACACCTACCCAATTGAGCCTTGCGAAGCACTCACTCAGGGTTTGTAGTCGGTATCTGAATGAAAAATCCCATGCCTCGACTGGGATCCAAACCCAGTACCTACCAGCCTGATGACCGATGGCTAACCACGATGCTACAGAGGCCGGTCAGAAAAACATTATTAGGTCCCCGATGTGATCTAGTTTAGACAGTTTTCACTGTGTATATAAAGGCATATTGTCACAGACCACTGACTAGTTAATGGTCTAACAAAGTATGTCCTTAAATGTACTTTATTCAACCATCTTCATAACCACCATACTCCATTTATTAATGATATTTTGTAAAAATAATTGAATAATGGCAATGGTCCATAATTCAAAAACTAAAATTGCAGAGACGGATGACATGGATTTCACTCCATCATGGTTCAGTTAAGGTGATGCAATAGCTAGATTTGGTTTCCAACGATTAATTTAATTATCCATTTTGAGAGAAATAAGGTCCTTAAATCCGTGACAGTATGCTTTTAAACAGAAAAATCACCAATGATCTGCACATTACCTTTATAAACATCATAAATAAATTACCAACTTTAAAAACCAACTATGGGTGGTTGGTTGTTTTTCTTGTTGAGTTGTACTGTATACAGCAATTATTATACATTGACAATGTATATTCAAACAGATAGTTAAAGTTAGTTTTGTTTAATGACACCACTAGAGCACATTGATTTATTAATCATCAGCTATGGATGTCAAACATTTGGTAATGTTGACAATGTTGACAATCTTAGAATGAAAACCTACATTTTTCAATTAGTATTAAGGGATATTTATATGCATCCCACAGACAGGATAGCACATACCACAGCCTTTGGTTATAGATTAGGGGAGGGGTCTAAGGAACAAACGGACAATTGAATCAACTCATCAAAAGGACAACCCAATAAAAAAAAAGAATTTAAAAGTAAATATTAATGGTAATATCAACTATTAGACTGAACATACGTTTTGACCACAGACATCCTTGTAAAGAACGTTCAGGTCTGTTTATCAACACACCGTAACACATTCCATAGTTTGCACATGCATCGCACAGTTGCCCTGTACATGTGCGTGGGGTGTCATTCTCGATTTTGACAATTTTCAGCAAGATCGATTAACCACTGTGTAACATTATTACTGTCAATCTTTTTTCATTCTGTTGATCATACAGTTGTTATTGTTTTGTTTTTAGTAATTTTTACTGTTTGATTTTGCGAATTATTGATAAAAAAAACCCATCAACTTTCAAATTTCACATCTGACCCCAATCGTCCTTCAAGATCTTCAGTGGTCACAAAACCTACTGTAATACTGGACTACCCGTTGTAATGTTTGCCCAATTAATTCACTATTATCATATAACCATTCCCCACAGTTAATATACCTTACAGTTTTGGCAATTGTAAATTCTGATTAAGAGTTCCCCTACCATTTTTTGAAGAGTATATTTAGGGAAGGTCCTCTGGTCTACTCAGTTACTTGAATTATTTTTAACTAACACCATGGTTCTGTATTATAACAACATTCCCAATGTACTTTTAAACACAGGGGCGGGACTTGGCAAGTGGTAAAATGCTCATTTTATGAGCAGTCGGTTTGAGATCAATCCCTGTCCGTGGGTTCAAACCATGACTGGTATATCAAAGGTCATGGTACGTGCTATCCTGTCTAAGGGATGGTGTATATGAAAGATCCATTGCTACTAATGGAAACATTTTACGGGTTTCCTCTTTAAAACTTAGTCAAAATTACCAAATGTTTGACATCCAATAGCCGATGATTAATAAATCGGTGTCCTCTAGTGGTGTCGTTAAACAAAACTTCTTTTTTTTTTAAACAGAATTATTTGCAATATGGTAGTATATATTCAGGGCTTCTAGATTATGGTAGCCCCACTCTCATGGCTAGTGATATTCAGTGTTGGGCTAGTGGATAATTACTATAGCTAGCCCGACGACTAGTGGAAAAAAACCTTGTCAAATGCTGCATTTACTTATTTTGTAAATACAAATATCCTGACCCATCTTTCCACCCCAATCTAAGGATTTTTAAGCGTAATCTTCCTCTTTAGGCGACATATCTGATTATTACTATTGTATTTATTTAAAGTAGGGCTAGTAAATTTTTAATCATGGCTAGTACATTTTTATAAAATTCTAGAAGCCCTGTATATATTTGTACTGTATTTGCATTTGGGGTGGGCGCTGCAACGTTTTAATAGCAGGCAGCACCAATAGTTAAACTTGATTTGTTTAACAACACTATACAAGTAAAGTTTAAAAAAACAGACAGCACCAAATACATATAAATACACACTAACAGTATATATACAATGCACAGTAAAGTATACTTACAATGAACATGCTTAGAACGAACTTCAATCTAATTAAAATTAGCTCCACTATTACATGTGGATCTAACGACAGCCAGTTGGAGCTCATGTCCACCAATGAAAACCTTACTTGCAGAATCCTGCTAGTGATTTAAAAATAAGTCCCAATGTCCCTGTAACATTTCGTCTATAAATAATAATTTAAATATTGACCAATCACACTTCGCCTTGTATAACGTTATTTGGGAGCATACAAATTCTAAAAATATCGGGCGAGTCTATTTTAGTGGCTGCAGTACAGCGAACCATACCAATACATACGGGATTGGTTATCAGTTTTCAATTTTACATTAAAAAATACTTATTCATTTATAGAAAAACCCAAACTAAATCAGTCTTCAGTTTTACATTACAAATTATTGCCAAAAAATTGCATTCAATGCTAACAAATCTAACTGGTTATAACTTATAATATAAGGCACAGATCATAAACTTGAAACTGTGAAAATATGCAAATGAACCTTGTGTGGTCAACAGTATTGAACATCATGTTTAAAAAAAAAAAGTTCAGACGAAATGGAAAAGTGCATTTCTGCAATTCCTCGTAGCTCTCACATTCCTGCATTATCATCTAGTGTCAGGTACTCGGGTCTGAGTCGAGTTTAACAATCAAGTACGCAAGTCTTATATTTTATCATACGAACATTTTTCAAAACAGTCTACATGTATATTGTACGTCTCTAAGGACAATGAAATATTAACATTTTGTATACAGCATCACAAAATTTGCCAACATTTTATGCTCGCAAAAATGTCCTGAATTACTGAATCTGTAAACAATAAAGTCAAGCACAAGCACAAAATAACAACAGTTTGAAATATGGAAGTTACAGATTGTACTTAAAGAGACATCCTGACTTTGCTGCACTGTAAGATGTTTCTGACTAATAAAATATTTCTACGATTAAACTTACATATTAAATATATTTTCTTGTTTAGAATATCAGTGTCTGTATATTCAATGTTTTTCTCGGCCCGTGCTTATAAAACTTAAAGTCTAGACTTTAATAAAGTCCAGACTTTAATGTAGTGCTATTTGAATGGCGTTGCCATGACGTTAAAGTCTGAACTTTATGAAAGTTTAGACTTTAAGGTTTATAAGCACGGGGCCTGGTCAGTTTAATATCTGTAAGAAGCCCAAACTGGATTTTGTCCTTCAAATATTTTTGTACATTCGAGAAAATAATATTTTGGGAATTAAAATGTAATTTAACCCAAGTACAAATATTAGAACGATCAGAAACACGTTTAATATACAGACACTAATATTTTATACAGAAAAATATATTTAATATGTAATTACAATCGTTAAAACGTCTCTGTTAGTCGATAAGATCTTAAAAATTGCAGCAAACTCAGGAATGTCCCTTTAAGAAAATAATTCATAAAGGATTGCGGTTCACAATTGAATGTGAGCTACTACATATACATACATGTATAAAATAACGTTCGTCGAGAATTTAACAAACTCCCGTTGCTATGTCCGGACAAATGGAATAATGTTATGTTATGAGTGTAACGGAAATTTAATTATTAAAGGGACATTCCAGAGTTTGCTGCAATTTGTAAGATGCTATAATATCCACCAAATGAGACTTTTTAACGATTGTAATTACATATCAAATATATTATTCTGCATAATGTATTCGTGGCTGCATATTAAACATGTTTCTGATCGTTCTATTATTACTAGGTTAAATTTCATTTAACTTCTTAAAAAAAAAAAACAATTGTACGTACAAAATTATTTGAAGACAAAATCCAGTTTGGGCTTCTTACAAATATTAAGATGACCAGAAATACATTGAATTTATACACACTGATATTCTAAATAAGAAAATATATTTATCATGTAAGTTTAATCATAGAAATATTTTATTAGTCGCACAAATCTTACAATGTAGCAAACTCAGGAACGTCACTTTAATGGTCATTAGGATTAGTTTGAGGACAAATACACTAGTATAAAGTCATCTCTCTCTCTTCTCCTCCTAACTATCATTGACAGTTACAATGTTGGGTGCTAAAACAGAAAATACAATTTTAAAAACCAGGTTAATAATATACAATTTTATCAATTGAAAGCACCAAGCTGAAGGAACACAATTATTTAAACTTTTGATCAAGCAAGCTCGGACTAGACAAAGAAAACCGTAAAAAACTTGTCAGATACAATAGCATTTTTAAAAATATGACAAAAAACACACCATTTTATGGTATTAGAAACACCAGGATGACCAGAAACACTTCGGTTGTAAGAAAATGGATAATCTAAACCATACAATATAAGTAATGTTTGATTTCAGTGATCATAAACAGCTCTAATAGTTAAAAATATACCATAGTGTTTAAAAACCAGGGTCTGTCCCTAATTAAGGTACATGTAAGATAGGTGATGTTTTTTTAATATAGGAAAATGCCTGGGTTTATTTTGTTGGGTGGGAATAAATGGAAGTCTTTTTGAAGTCTGAAAAATAAGATAGTCGATAATTATAAAAGCACCAATACATCACATGTCCTTGTTTGTGACTTTTAGATCATTTACCCTCGGACTAGACAAATTATACCACACACTGGTAACACCCTATACGCGATGTTCACCCATTATAGTACACATTAGTTAACAGTTCACATTTTAATTTTAAAAAATTGGAAAACCTAAAAAAGCTACTGCTCATGATAAGTAAACCAGCAAGGCGTCATTTATAACTGTAATATTTTTTAAATCTGCCATTACAGAAACTACTCAGTTTTTTTAACAATGAACAGGAATGAAACAACAATGAATGTGAAACCACACCCCAGCACAAAACTACACATCGGCTATTGGGTGTCACAAACCTAGGTAGAGCACAAAATACACATCGGCTATTGGGTGTCACAAACGTAGATAGAGCACAAAATACACATCGGCTATTGGGTATCACAAACGTAGGTACATGAAAATACTATTTAATAATATTATATAATTATGTCAAACCACAGTGTACACTAGATAAGATGGGTGGGTGGGTTTTTTTTTTTTTTTTTTAATAATCCAGGTATCATTTCTATTTTTCACATTATTATCTGCATTTAAACCCAAATGCTTGAATATAAGGAAGGAAATGGTTTATTTAATGATGCACTCAACACATTTTATTTACGGTTATATGCCATCAGACATATGGTTAAGAACCACAAAGATATTGAGGGAGGAAACCCACTATCGCCACTACATGAGCTACTCTTTTCGATTAACAGCAAGGGAACTTTTATATGCACAATCCTATAGACAGGATAGCACATACCATGGCCTTTGATATACCAGTTGTGGTGAACTTGATGGAGCGAGAAATAGCCCAATGGGCCCACTGATGGGGATCGATCTCAAACCGACTGCGCATCAAGCAAGCGCTCTACCACTGGGCTATGTCTTGCTCTGTGTTGAACAGAATGACGTTTCTTGGATTAATTTTTTTTAATTTTTTTTTTTAACGACGCACTCAACACATTATAATAACAGTTATATCGGCGTCGGAAATATGGTTATGTCGAGAAAATACCCCAGTGGTTAGCTGACGGGGATCGATCCTAGACCGACCGCGCATCAGGAGGGCACTGTACCACTGGGCTATGCTGCCCGCTTTTCTTGGATTCAAGTCCCTGGGCTTTATTTATGCCAAGCTTAAATAGAGATAAACCAAGAACAAGTGTGTAAGCAGCTACATGTACTTGTGTCTCCGTCAGTATTACGCCTGCGCGTGCTGTAACGTCACTGTGGTGCAGGGGTGTAACATTCTCTTCGAGAATGGCCAATACAGCCCAAATTGAAAAACACGAGTAAAAAAGTCAGTATCTATCTGTGATATTTGTATTTTTGTACAATTCTTTACACTGTTTTTATTTAAGTCTTGAATTTTTATATTGATGTTGATCACCACCATATTTGTTTGAATGACCATAGTTTGACACCCAGTAGCCGATATATTTTTTGTGCTGAGGTGTCGTTAAACATTCATTCATTCCGTGAGTACTAGAAAAGATTATCTAAAGTAAGGTGGTCTGTACAGTTGTCTATACACCAGTTTTGGAAAATACACAGTTGAACAACAAGAGGTGTCTACACCGGCATTGGTGGTGTCGTGGTTAAACCATCAGACATAAGGCTGACGGGTACTTGGTTCGCAGCCCGGTACCAGCTCACAACGAGAGCGAGATTTGACAGATCAATAAGACTACTAAAACCTCTTCTCTCACTAACCAGTAACCACTAATAATTAACCCACTGTCCTGGACAACCAGCCCATATACTGAGATGCCCATGAATGCGTGCTTGAACCTTAATTGGATATAAGCATGAAAATAAGTTGAAATGAAATGAACGAAGTGTCTGCTTAAAGGGACGGTCCCAGAGTCTGTAGCCACTGTACGATGTTTGCGATAACAGAGAATTAAAGGGACGGCCCCCGAGTCTGTAGCCACTGTACGATGTTTGCGATAACAGAGAATTAAAGGGACGGCCCCGAGTCTGTAGCCACTGTACAATGTTTGCGATAACAGAGACTTAAAGGGACGGTCCCCGAGTCTGTAGCCACTGTACGATGTTTGCGATAACAGAGACTTAAAGGGACGGCCCCGAGTCTGTAGCCACTGTACGATGTTTGCGATAACAGAGACTTAAAGGGACGGTCCCAGAGTCTGTAGCCACTGTACGATGTTTGCGATAACAGAGACTTAAAGGGACGGTCCCAGAGTCTGTAGCCACTGTACGATGTTTGCGATAACAGAGACTTAAAGGGGGCCCCTGAGTCTGTAGCCACTGTACGATGTTTGCGATAACAGAGAATTAAAGGGACGGCCCCGAGTCTGTAGCCACTGTACGATGTCTGCGATAACAGAGAATTAAAGGGACGGCCCCGAGTCTGTAGCCACTGTACGATGTCTGCGATAACAGAGACTTAAAGGGGGCCCCGAGTCTGTAGCCACTGTACGATGTTTGCCATAACAGAGACTTAAAGGGACGGCCCCGAGTCTGTAGCCACTGTACGATGTTTGCGATAACAGAGACTTAAAGGGACGGTCCCCGAGTCTGTAGCCACTGTACGATGTTTGCCATAACAGAGACTTAAAGGACGGTCCCCGAGTCTGTAGCCACTGTACGATGTTTGCGATAACAGAGACTTACAGGGACGGTCCCCGAGTCTGTAGCCACTGTACGATGTTTGCGATAACAGAGACTTAAAGGGACGGTCCCGAGTCTGTAGCCACTGTACGATGTGTGCAATAACAGAGACTTACAGGGACAGTCCCAGAGTCTGTAGCCACTGTACGATGTTTGATAACAGAGACTTAAAGGGACAGTCCCAGAGGCTGTAGCCACTGTATGATGTTTGCGATAACAGAGACTTAAAGGGACAGTCCCAGTCTGTAGCCACTGTACGATGTTTGCAATAACAGAGACTTAAAGGGACGGTCCCGAGTCTGTAGCCACTGTACGATGTTTGCGATAACAGAGACTTAAAGGGACAGTCCCAGAGTCTGTAGCCACTGTACGATGTGTGTAATAACAGAGACTTACAGGGACAGTCCCGAGTCTGTAGCCACTGTATGATGTTTGCGATAACAGAGACTTAAAGGGACAGTCCCAGAGTCTGTAGCCACTGTACGATGTTTGCGATAACAGAGACTTAAAGGGACGGTCCCGAGTCTGTAGCCACTGTACGATGTTTGCGATAACAGAGACTTAAAGGGACGGTCCCAGAGTCTGTAGCCACTGTACGATGTGAGCAATAACAGAGACTTACAGGGACAGTCCCAGAGTCTGTAGCCACTGTACGATGTTTGCGATAACAGAGACTTAAAGGGACGGCCCCGAGTCTGTAGCCACTGTACGATGTTTGCGATAACAGAGACTTAAAGGGACGGTTCAGAGTCTGTAGCCACTGTACTAACAGAGCCTTAAAGGGATCGACCCATATTCACAAAATATCGCAAGTCTAGTTTTACACGTAAACGTAAATCTATGACTGAAGAGCTGAAGAGTACCACCGGTTACAACTAACGCTGCACGTAAGTTGTGTACATATAATAAATCAAGCACGATTGGCATTATTTACTATTGTTTATGGAAACTGGCAGTATTTCCAATAATTGAAGCAGTTTGCGTCCCTTTAAACATTTTACAATGGTAGTGAACTCAGGACTGTCCCTTTAAACATTTTACAATGGTTGTAAAGCACCAGTCCCACTAAGTACAGACCATCCAGGATCATCCCAGACCACAGTCCTTGATGATCCTGGGTGATCCGGGGGATTTTTGGCAAAAAATCGCGACCAAGGACTGTCTCCCCTATAGCGCCACAGTGTCCCCCCGGACCATCCCCGGTGTCATTACGGTGTCACTACGGACCATCTGTGCTGGTCCGTGGTAGATCCGTAGTAGCACCGCGAAGACACCCGGACTGTCCCGGACTATCCAGGACCATCCCGGACCACCCCACCATCGCTACGGTTCAAGCCCTGGACCACCCCGGATTATGGTCCGGGGTTATCCGGGATCCAAGTGGGACTATAGCTTAAACTCAGGACCGTCCCTTTAAACATTTTACAATGGTTGTAAACTCAGGACCGTCCCTTTAAACATTTTACAATGGTTGTAAACTCAGGACTGTCCCTTTAAACATTTTACAGTGGTTGTAAACTGTCCTTTTAAACATTTTACACTGGTTGTAAACTCAGGACCGTCCCTTTAAACATTTTACAATGGTTGTAAACTCAGGACTGTTCCTTTAAACATTTTACAATGGTTGTAAACTGTCCCTTTAAACATTTTACAGTGGTTGTAAACTCAGGACTGTCCCTTTAAACATTTTACAATGGTTGTTAACTCAGGACTGTCCCTTTAAATAAGGATAATACTGATAGAAGCGTGTAAGCAGCTATATACAGGTATACCTCCATGAGTATTACAAAAGGTCCTTTAAAGTAAGGTGGTCTGTCAATACAGGTGAATTTGTACTACATGTATCAGGTCAGTAGGAAGGTGCCAAACAGTCGGGGGAGTGGCGAAAGGATTTTCATATTTACAAAATAGACATTTGACCAAAACAATTCTTTCGCTGTCCACCTCCACATCCCAGTCCTTGTCTCTCCAACCACAACAGATGTTCGTCTCTTGTGCCTGTCTGTGTCACACACCTGCCATTCCACATCAACTTTTAGCTGTGGGCTTAGTCTGACCACTTCGGGGAGTGTTCAGTAGTTACTTCTGACATTGTTAAGAGACATTTGTAACCATCTGCTATGCACCCCTACTACCGGCAGTCGTTAGGATATCAAACATTTGATACATAGTCCTAGAGAGGAAACTTGCCATATTTGTCCCCGTGAGTAACAAGTGATCTTTTGTATGCACCATCCCACAGACAGGACAGCACACACCACAGTCTTTGATATACCAGTCATAGTGCACTGCCTGGAACCAGAAATAGCCCAATGAGCTCACCGGCGGGAATCGATCCAACACCAAATACACATTAGGATCTGAGCTAGTTTCCTCCATCCCCACCCCCCACTACGTGTGATAAAACATTTACAAAAGGACTGGAAACTATTGGTTACTAGCCACAGTGATGGTCTATTTGTAAAAAAAATTAAAGACTCCTACAGTACATGTATGCAAGAAACCATTTTCAAATGGACTGGTGCCAGAAATTATTAGTTACTGACTACAGTGATGGTCTATTTGCTCATTTTTTTAAAAGACTCCTACATGCAAGAAAACATTTACAAATGGACTGGTGCCAGATACTATTAGTTACTGACCACAGTGATGGTCTATTTGCTCATTTTTTTAAAAGACTCCTACATGCAAGAAAACATTTACAAATGGACTGGTACCAGATATTATTAGTTACTGACCACAGTAATGGTCTATTTGCTCATTTTTTTAAAAGACTCCTACGTGCAAGAAAACATTTTCAAACGGACTGGTGCCAAAACTATTAGTTACTGACCACAGTAATGGTCTATTTGCTCATTTTTTTAAAAGACTCCTACGTGCAAGAAAATATTTTCAAACAGACTGGTGCCAGAAACTATTAGTTACTGACAGTCTATTTGTTCATCTTTTTTTTTAAGACTCCTACAGGTAAGAAAACATTTACAAATAGACTGGTGCCAGAAACAAACAGTGACGATCTATTTTTTTACGACCATATTCTCGTATGCTGAGTCGTCTTCTTGTTCTGGTTCTTCTGGCGGAGCTTTCTTTGTGAAGTCAACCGTGTCGTAATTGGTCGTGTTCTCTTTGCCACGGATGACGGGCGTTTCCGTGGTTTCACTTGGCGATGCTGAGAAGTCGAGATCTGAATACAGGAGATCATCCTAAAAAATAAAAAAAACAGAAAAATAAAACTTATTTTAAATCATCATTATTATAATAATTATTATAAATATTATTTTAAATGTACATAATATTCTTTTTGAGCTTAGACACCGGTAGTTTTGTTTAATATTTTATTTATAATAATTGTTTGTTATAATAACTAAACTTTTACGCACCACATAAACAGAGTCCCATTCAGAACCACATGTACCAAGAAAGAAATCTTTCATTTAACAACACACTCAACACCTTTTATTTACGGTTATATGGCATCAGACATATGGTTAAGGACCACACAGATATTGAGAGGAAACCCGCTATATGCACCATCCCACAGACAGGATAGCACATACCACGGCCTTTGATATACCAGTCGTGGTGCACTGGCTGTGACGAGAAATAGCCCAATGGGCCCACCGACGGGTATCGATCCCAGACCGACCGTGCATCGAGCAAGTGCTGTACCACTGGGCTACGTCACACCCCGGTAATACTTCAAAGTTTAAATGGTGAACTTGAGATTTTTTGCCATTAGTAACAAAGGATCTTTTACATACACCATCCCACAGACGGGACAAAAAGAAAGAAAGAAAGAAAAGTTTTATTTAACGATGCATTCAACACATTTTATTTACGGTTCTATGGCGTCAGACATATGGTTAAGGACCACACAGATTTTGAGAGGAGACCTGCTGTCGCCAATTCATGGGCTACTCTTTCCAATTAGCAGCAAGGTACATGTATCTTTTATTTGCGCTTCCCACAGGCAGGATAGCACAAACCATGGCCTTTGATGAACCAGTTATGGATCACTGGTCGGTGCAAGTGGTTTACACCTACTCATTAAGCCTTGTGGAGCATTCACTCAGGGTTTGGAGTCAGTATCTGGATTAAAAATCCCATGCCTCGACTGGGATCCGAACCCAGTACCTCCAGCCTGTTGACAGATGGCCTAACCATGATGCCACCGAGGCCGGTCCCATACATAGGATAAGACAATGGTATGACAGGCAAACTCGTTTAGTATTCTACATGTATATGTATGTTGTGAATGTTGCTTCAACCACCGACCAGCCCTTGATATTTGGACAAGTTTGCTACTGCAGTTAAGTGTCGTAAATCAGTTTTGCAACGGCACTACAGCAGCAATTTTAAAGAAAAGATTAATGCTGTCAAAATTATTCATATATGACCCACTGCAGTAATAATATGCTAAAACATGACATCTCAACTTTACTTTCGTAAACTTCAATACTGGAATAAACTTATTTATATTAAATTGAAAACATTGGGCCACACTCGTATTATAAATGCTTTTTCTGGGATCTGTAATTGGACAGTTCTGAGAAAAATGCCTACAGACTTTTCACCACTCTCAGATTTGCGACGGCAATGAAATCCTGTCGCAAATCAATTTTACAATAGCATTTGTGATGGCATTGCCGATTGCCGTCACGAATTTCGGGGGCTGACTGACTATATAACTACTTTAATGACACTAGTTCACTGTGCAATCTAATTTGGTAGAGCACCTTTTTTGAAGGGATCTCGTTATTGTTGCTAGGCGACACTTCCTCAGTGTTGTATTTCTTTTCTGGTATAAGAGGAGCTTCTTCATTTTCCTCCAACTGTAAAGAAAAAACAAAAACAACAAAAAACATTAAATAGGAAACATTTTTAATTGTTGGTGGATTTATCGCAATATAACAGAAGCAAATATCAAAATTTTCCATAGCATAGCAAAGCAATTTTATACCAAAAAAAACAATTTCTCTTGATCATCAAACGTTTTTTTTGTGGTTTTTAACCCGTTGTTAACCTGTGACATATATGCTCTGTGACATACAAGTTAACTGCAAGTGTTAGTGATGAAAATGTGTTTCAGCAGATAATGCTTAAATTTATTTGAAATCTGTTTCTGGGGATATATAAGAAACAGAATCACTGTTTACCTCATTTTATCCTGGAATCACTGTTTACCTCATTTTATCCTGCAATCACAGTTTACCTCATTTTATCCTGGAATCACTGTTTACCTTATTTTATTCTGCAATCACTGTTTACCTCATTTTATCCTGGAATCACTGTTTACCTTATTTTATCCTGGAATCACTGTTTACCTCATTTTATCCTGCAAGCACTGTTTACCTCATTTTATCCTGCAAGCCCCGTTTACCTCATTGTATCCTGCAAGCACTGTTTACATTGGCTGATAATGATCACTAGCAGGATATGACTATTGGCGACACTCATGTGACGTCATGCATAGATACATTACAAAATCGCTTTTCTTACTTCAAGGTCATCCAGGGTTCTTACACTTGTAAAAACATGAAATTCAAGGACATTTCCAAGGACTTCTCCAGGACTTTTTCTTATTTTTCCAGGACATGAAATGTTCAATCAATGAATGTTTTAAGAAGAAATTGTTGTCTAAATGTAGATAGGTCATGAGAACAACAAAAGTAAAGTTGATGAAAAATAATCCACCAAATTTTTGGCCTAAATTTCCAGGACACAATAACATTTACTGCTTTTTCCAAGACATTCTAGGCCTGGATTCTAAAATCACAGAATTCCAGGACATTCCAGGATTTCCAGGACGTGTAAGAACCCTGTCATCATACAATATGGCTGAAATAACAGAAATAATAGCTTTTGCCCTTTAATATTAATGATCTGCAGGATAAAGATAATAACTAGTTAAAGGTGCAGGATATCAGCTTTATCCTGTTCAGGCTAATTGAGAATTTCCCATTCTTACCATCACAGGATAAAGCCGATATCCGACGTCATTAACTACTTATTCTCGATGTACGATAAATGTACCACGTTTAACATGAACAAATGTTCGCATCTTATGTCAAGCCCCATGCAATGACAGATTTTATCTAATTCTCCACTTCCAAGTAAACTTGAAACTTCGATCCCGTACATACCGTTTCTTCTTTTTCATCTTTAGGAGGTTTTTCACCGTTATCACGTGGCGTTTCTGAAACAAAAATATTTGTTTTTTATCATTACCATCAATGACTACTGCAGCCTCTGAGGTGTCATGGTTTAGCTATCAGACATATAAGGCTGGTAGATACAGGGTTCGCAGCCCAATACCGGCTCCCACCCAAAGTGAGTTTTAATGACTCAGTGGGTAGGTGTAAGACCACTACACTATATTTTCTCTCACTAACCATTAACTACTAACAAATAACCCACTGACCTGGACAGACAGCCCAGATAACTGAGGTGTGTGCCCAGGACAGCGTGCTTGAAACGTAATTAGATATATAAGCACGAAAATGAGATCAAATGAAAAAAAAATCAATGACTAAAGCACACACTGCTAGAGTCAATTCAGCTAGTTACAATTTTTGTGTTTAATGACACCACTAGAGCACTGATTTATTAATCATTGGCTATTGGATGTCAAACATTACATACAATGTATATAGTCTTACAGAGAAAACCGCTACATGTTTTTATTAGTAGCAAGGTATCTTTCATATGCACTATTCCACAGACAGGACAGCACATACCTGTACCACAGCCTTTGATATACCAGTCGTGGTGTACTGGTTTGAAAGGGAAATAGCCCAGTGATCCCACCAACGGGGATCGATCCCAGACTGACCTCGCATCAAGCGAGTGCTTTACCACTGGGCTACATGCATGTCCCGTCTCTGAGTGAAATGTTTGACATCACCGCTTATCTTTCATGACATCACCAGTTTCCTCAGACTTTCACATCTAGTACATTGTATATTATATAGTTTGTGTCATGTAAGAAGTTAAAAGTTTATGTTTCTAAACTATTTACACTATGGGTAATAAATACAATAACCCACTCGCTAAAGCTTATGACTGACAACATTAATTTCACTAAGGACAGATAATCTGTGATTCGACTAACTCATAAGTTATTGTTTGTATATTCTACATTCAAGGGAAGTAACTGGTACATGATAAAGTTATACACAAAATGTCACCTCAATATATTGAGATATTAATTACGAGAAAAAATTAAAACTGAACACCAGATAATTATAAATTTTTAAAATGCTTCTGCAGATCAATTTTGCAAGTTTTATGCAAACTTACTGAAGCACAGTTTTTGTCTAAAATTAAATCAGTTGTGCTAAGGTTAAAAATGTGTTTCACAAACAGACGTCATACTACCTTCGTCGGCCATTTTTGGATTCTTCTTCACTTCTGTGTACAACTCTGGAAAATAATCCAACAACACTACATTAATTTTGTATATATATATTAAAAAAAACTTGTTTTATTTAACGATGCTACTTGAGCACACTGATTTTTTATCTTATCATCGGCTGTTGGACATATGGTCATTCTGACACTGTTTTTTTAGAGGAAACCCACTGTCACCACATAGTCTATTCCTTTATGACAGGCAGCAAGGGATCTTTTATTTGCGCTTCCCACAGGTAAGATAGCACAAACCATGGCCTTTGTTGAACCAGTTATGGATCACTAGTCGGTTTACACCTACCCGCTGAATCTTGTGAAGCACTCACTCAGGGTTTGGAGTCGGTATCTAAATTAAAAATCCCATGGCCTAACCACGATGCAACCAAGGCCGGCATATATAGTAAAGAGACTTATGCGTGTGCTACCATTGTAACATAAGAAGAAAATGTTTTATTTAACAATGCACTCAACACATTATTTACGGTTATATGGTGTCGGACATACATTGTATGGTTAAGAACCACACAGATAAAATAAATAAATAATGCTGTCAAAATTATTCCTGTATGATCTACTGCTGTAATAATATGCTAAAACATTACATTTCAAGTTTACTTTCGCAAGCTTCTATACTGGAATAAACAAATTAGGAGATAACCATATGGAGTTTTTAGATTTGCGGGTGTTATTGTCTATTTGATCCTGCAAATGAAACATTTGTGGGCATCAAATAGACAATAACACCCGCTAATCTAAAAACTCCATATAGTTATGTCCATTGTAAACTGAATAGTTTTTCTAAAGACATTTATTGACGAAAAAAATACCTGGTTACAGTCTAACTGTAGACCCTTGAATCGTCAACTTCGCCTGTTCCAATTGCTAATGACGTCACCTTTAATGACGTCATTACCTTTCCGGGTGTTATTGTTTATTTCGTCTCGGAAAAATAATGTAATTAACCAATCTCAATACAGAACGCACTCGCCGTCAGTTTACAATTTATATTAATTGAGGAAACATTTGGCCTCACTCGATTATAAATACTTTTTTCTGGGATTTGCAATTGGACAGAGTTCAGAGGGACAGTGCAGCCTACAGACTTTTCACCACTCTCAGGTTTGTGATGCAAATGAAATGCTGTCGCAAATCAGTTTTGCGATAGTTTTTGTGACGGCTGAATGCATCCACGTAAATGATTCGCCAAATTTCCAGCACACACGTAAAGCAATAGGTTATGCAAAATTAGATCTGTGCAAGCCACATGTCAACAAAAATTATAGGTCTCACAATTTTCTGAGACCTGGGCCCCGTTCCACAAAGCTGTATTAGTCCTAAGATGACCGTAACTGAACAGCTAACATATGCACTTAAGGTGATCGTAGTGCTAAGATCGCTTTGTGGAACGGCTCCCTGATTCATTACCTTCAACTGAAGCATTTTTTTCATCCACCGTCGATCCATCTGTGTTTCCTCGAGGTTCTTCCAAAAAAGGTTTCCTGAAAATAAAAATAATAACAACAACTGTGGTTGCCACATACATGTACATGTATGTGTGTTGCCTACTAAATCCTAACATTTTTTTTTAAGACAGGACTTTAAAAAGTTATTAAAAAATATATATTATGGAGGTCAATGTTGAGAGTACTTGACACTATACCATACTATGTCAAGGATTTGTTTATGGATATAATATAATAAATTAAAACAATTGCTGGGAAACATATTTCACAAGAACCATTGTTCTGTTCATGTGTCAGTTACGCAACTTTAAAATCATGAGAAACTCCCAACTGATTATGTGGTGAACAATTCATTTCTAAAATTAAAAGTATCCTGTTAGAAATAAAACTGAAAATCAGTTCATTTTTTAATACATTTGTTTAATTAATCATCGGCTATTGGATGTCAAACATTTGGTAATTCTGAGGAAATCCGCTATATTTTTCCTAATGCAGCAAGGGATTCTTTATATGCACTTTTCCACAGACAGGAAAGCACATACCACAGCCTTTGACCAGCTGTGATGTACTGGTTGGAACGAAAAAAAGACAATCAGTTGAATGGATCCACCGAGGTGGTTTAATCCTGCGATGCAAACACCTCAAGCGAGCACTCAACCCATTGAGCTAACACCTGCCTCACGCACTGAAAACCCAATGATCAGTTTACTATCATGTTTTACGCAACATGTATATATATAAATGACTTAAACTTCAAATAAAACATTTGATGATGTCTCTCAACATACATGTAAGCTCCCTTACACAGGATCAAAAAATACATTTAAAGGGACATTCCTGAGTTTACTGCATTGGGTCATTCGGTGCCAACTCAACCAGAGCTCCCCGGGTGACCATTTCCGATTTTGATAAAATTTCCCTCATTTGTGCATCCACATAAATGATGGATACATGCAAAATTCTGAGACCAAATTCTTATTATTTTTAAAATTATGGTTGATCAAATATAGGGCCCGTCGTCCCATTGTTGACACTCGCGACTATGTCAGTAAGTGGTTTCGGGCTATTTTGGGATGCAATAACTTTATTTATTATAAAGATATTGAGCTGAAAGTTGCTACATGTATGTTACATAATTCATTTTGTACATATCAGTGATAGTTTTTGACCAGAAGACATCTAAAATTTAGTTTTTTATCATTCAGAACTTATATTATTTATACTTTGGGGGTCTATTACTTTCTGATTATTTGTCACAGATACAAACTGTTGATAGATTTGAAGTATGTACATATGGAAGTTTCTCTATGGGAAAGATTATCTGAATCCAGTAAAATATTAATATTAATCCTATAACTTACCATAATATTCATGTCATATAGCGAGTTAATATTTATTGTATTAACCTGTGTGATATTGGCGTTGCTGTAAATGAGTCCTTCGCTTACACGCCAACAAGACCCGTGTACCTGAGCGTAACGTTTTCCAAGATTTGTTTAAAATGCGTGATGTCAAACTAATCTGCGCTAATCGTGATGACGTCATATTATCGATGGCGGCGACTTTAGTACTGTGATTTACTAAAAAAAGTAATTATAATATTATTTTAGAAGTGTTATAGGATAAATAGAATTCGCTACTTGTGTTTCTTAATATGTAAAATATCAACCTCGTCTAGTTAATCGGTATTTGTCTCGGCAGAGCCTCGACAAATACCGATTAACATAGACTTGGTTGATATTTTCCATATTAAAAAATACTCGTGACGAATCCTCTATGTAGTTAACTTGAATAACTCAGGAATGTCCCTTTAAATATATTTTTCGATCCTGTGTAAGGGAGCTTATGCTGAGAGACATCATCAAATGTTTTACTTGAATATGTATTTGCTATATGTATGTGGGTCCAAAGTTGAGAAAAATTACAAAATGCAAAAAATATGCATGCGTACCAGGGGTAATTTGACCATGTGGGCAAATACCTAGCATCATGAGCTTTTAACATGATAGTCTAATATGTATTTGCTATATGTGTACATGTACCAGTTTTTGACTTTGTCGCTCAACTTCTTGATAGGTAAATGAACATTGATTTCTAACCCCTATTTCAAAGTTCAAGAACGAAGCATGCACTATTTACCAGTGCAAAAAACCTGCAGTTACACCCCAAATTATACAGATTTTCTGGTAATTACACATCTATTAAATCAGGCCTAGGATACATGTACCAGAATTTCTGGTAATTACACATCTATTAAATCAGGCCTAGGATACATGTACCAGAATTTCTGGTAATTACACATCTATTAAATCAGGCCTAAATACACGTACCAGAATTTCTGGTAATTCAGTGCTTCTAGATTATGGTAGCACCACTCCCATGACTAATGATATTCAGTGTTGGGCTAGTAAATAACTACTATTGCCATGCCAGACAGGGCTTCTAGATTATGGTAGCCCCACTCCCATGACTAATGATATTCAGTGT